>JARKIC010002062.1:0-79598 GCA_029378375.1 Mycena olivaceomarginata
GCTGATGCATGGGTGAGAAGAAGTGCAAAAGAAGCTGAGGGGGAAACCGAGGAAAGCAGTGTTTATATGAGAAATCCATATGCAGCGCCAGTGCAACCAATGTGCGAGCCCGAATGAGAATTGGAGACTCCATTGAGTGTTGTCTGGTCGGTTGGCAATTCACGAGACTTGGCTCGACTGCCCCATTGTCCCAATTTGGGTTGTAGTTGACAGTTCGCAGTTGTTGCGCAGAACTGCGTAGTGGGTCATGAGTTGAATATCTCCGGGCAGTGCGGGAAACCACGATAAATGGAAGGTGTTAACCATGGAAGAAAGCCAGAGAGAGGAGAAAGGAGAACAGGTATATGGGGATCTTGCAGGTTTCGTAGGATTTCGTTGAAGAACGGTTAATATACTCTGGAAATTTTGCAGCCTTTTGCAAACAAGTTAAATGAAATCCAGAAGCTTCGGTGACAAGTTCTACTTTCTTGAAATCGCCATTCGGGTTACATCTTCGCAATTGGCTTCCAGCTGCTCCGGCTGGCCTATTGCGTCAACATTGGCAACACGGCATATGTTTGATCCACCATCAGCTCGGCCGTGTGACCCGGGTCTCCCGGCGCGGAGCCCTTGTCTAATTTTGATCCTCAGCAACCCAGGTCCTGAGGGTGTGTGGTGCATTCAAAGATATTTACTAACTGTCAGGAGACCTGTGAGTTTACTGTATCATTTCGACCAAATGTTCAGGTGACGGGTGACAAGGGGTCGTGAACTGAACAAATTTGACCTCGGTGACGGTGACATTGCGATTTTAGGGCTCAAAATGAGTAAAAAATTCAAAAAATTCAAGTCCGGAAAATGCCGGACTTCCAATTATGGTAATTTTCTCGTGATTGCCGAGAAATGAACACTGAGTCCAGTGAACATTTGTGGTGACAGGTGACACCCTGTGAACATTTGGTCGAAATGATACAGTATTCCTATGGGCGATATACTGTCTACAAATTACCCAAAATTTTCAGGGTTTTTGGTCACAACTTACAACGATTCCGGAAACCCGGGCACCTTTTATCCCGGTTGTATCTGGATTTGGGTTGCATCTTTGCAACGTCTCCGCAGGTCTCATCACATCGATATTGATGATCTTGATCTCCAATCACACCGGCTATGGGGCATGGTAATTTCCCTTGAAATTCGGTCCTCAGCAGCGTTCAAGATGTCGGATGGTTGACCACCAATCTCAAATCGTTTTTAGACCCTCTCAGAGGCCGTCTTGGCCACTTGCATATCGAAAATACTGAAATTCACACTCTCAAGGCACGGTATTTGTGTGAGGGCTACAGACTCATCGAGCTCCCATTTGTTCAATAACTCTTGGGAAATATCATTCAGCAAATTTCCATGGCGCCTGCAACAATTGCCCCAGTGGGCTCCATGGAGTACAACACTCCTTCCGCTTATGGGGTTCGTGTTCTGATCCGTCCCATCATCAAACCCTTTATGATATTGTCCCCTCCTAGTTTTAAGGAGATGGAGTCAGTGAGCGCAGCACCAAAGCGAGATCGACGAACACCCGAAGAAGAAAGCAACCTATAAAAACCTTTTTCACCGAAAATAAAGTGTTCTCCGCTGCCGGTGCGTCTGAGAGCGGGGGCTAATAAAAAAAAAGAGGAAATATTAGCCGTTTAGGGATGCTCAAAGCTCGGAAGGTTTGTATGCCGAAGCCGGAAGTAACGCTACGGGAGTAATGGGCTGTGCAATAAATTCAACTAACTGTTAGAAGGACGTCTCGGGCACTTAGGACTGCACGAGAACTACGTGTCGAATGTCGAACGGAAGTGAATTGAACCTGACGACGTACGTGTTGAACATCGGACATCGGCCCGTATACTTGTGTTTGGAACGGGAGTTGACCTGGGTCGACGGAACGTTGACGGCTTTCCGTGATCAGCGAGAGGCGATGCCCATCACTGCCAACTGTGTTTGTGCTCCGTGCTTTGTGTTTCGTACGTGGTTGTAGTTTGCCGATATCCGCCGGATTCGGCGATCGATCCCACGGTTGTCAGTGACTCAGAAACAAGAACAGAAAAATGGCGAATGGGAATACAAGAGCCCGGAGGTTTCGGGATGGTTCGGAATAAGACGAGGATTGTTATTTTGAATCAATTTTACCCATAGTTTCACGTGGGATCGTTATTTGCCTTTCCATCGCCACGGTAGGCTTAATTCTTACGAGAACCGGCCGCATTCAAACTAGATGTTACATTGAACCGGTTAATGGCCGCTCAAACGTTGAATCGTGAGATCGGTATTCAAGCTGCACTGAAATACTTCGAATGGAAGATCAGTATGGTGAGAAAGGCTGGAAGTAAATGTAAAACTGACCGAGGTTGGAACCAGAATTGAAGTTGAATTCGGAAGAGGACCATTGTCGAGGCTCCAATATGAGCAAAAGTTGGATCGCAATAGATGCGGAACCGCTGAGGAGAGCTTCAGTCGTACGGAAGAACAGAATTCAAGTTAGCACTCAACGCAGCGGTCCAAGAACCGAAGACATAAGCAGTGATGTCGATGCTACAAGGAGGAAAGCCCTATACTCGTATTGCGTGCCAAACGATTGAGCTTTGAAAAAAGAAAAGAAGTGAAAAACTCACTTACAAGGCGGAGCATGCATATCAAGATCAAGACGAAGATGGAGGTCGCGCGAAATGAAGAGTTGGAACAGTAGAGGCTGAGTCTGGTTGGATTTGAGCCAATGGTTGGAGAGCGAGTGAAAATGCGTTTTAATACTGGAATCCACAGAGTACGCTGTATGCAAAGAGAACAAAACAAGAAGTCGAAAGATCAATGCAAGGGCAAAGTCGCGGAAATTTAGGGCTGGAACGCAAATCAAGCCCGAGCTAAGGCCCATATACATATCGTCGAAGCCTGTTAGAATGAGCACTTACACTGCCAGAGAACCACACGTATATATTGAGGCCGTTGTTGAAGTTGAGCTCACTGGCAGCGAAGCAGGTTCAGAAGCAAGATTGCGAATCCAACCTCAGATGTGAGAGAAAGATTAGAAGCGAAAATGAAGCTCACCGATAAGAGTATGCGCAGATCTAGATATCGATGGTTTATCCTAGTTCGAAGACAGCAAGCAGAAGGGGGAGAACCGGCGATTGGCGACCTCAAGGAGGATGGCTTTGGAACGGAAAGGCATCGGCGCGGAAGCTCCGACTTTGTTTCCACCTGGGTTTGCGTGATTGTGTTCGCAGAAGGCGGCGCGGCGCGTCTTGCGAGCTTAGGTCTGTCGGAGCGAACGGGAACGGGAAGATGTGAAAGTAAAACATATATATTCCATTTTCTCTTTACTTACAGCTGCGCAAAGTACCACGTACTACGTGTTCCCTGAATGCGACGCTCTGATTCAAAGGAGTTCACAGCCTGTGATAGCAGGACATGACTGAAGGTACGCGCATGGAACGAATTTAATTACCTTCTCGCTGCATTGGTGAAGCACCGTCCATCAATCTCGTTGACGACCAACTCTGCGTGCTGCGCTGGCGGCAAAAAGAGAGGTATGCAGGGTGGATTTGAGAGGAGCGGCGAGCCGGGGTTGAACGAGTGCATGGAGAGGTTGAGTGTCGAACCATCCGCCTCGCACCGAGATTACGGTAAAGTTGAAATTGAGGTTGCACAACAGTACCGCCCCGGGATCCAAGGAGAATCAAGCGGGGTGGCCGCACGACGGTGCAGGTCCAGCGTTCCTGGCGGGTGGCGAGCTCTGAGCGCTTGCGGGGCGCGCTGTGAATTTCGATGCCATAGGAGCAGGCCCCCCCCAGCACTCGCGCGACCGTGCTGTGGCATCGCATCGTACGGCACCGGCCTTGCGACGTGGCGCACGAACTTGAAGCGCGGCGGGAGCAGGTTCGTCGTTTGGTAGCTGATAGCCGTAGATCGAGGCGTGTTTCCGGCGGGAGCGACAGGGTATCTGAGAGGAGCTGAAAACCCGAAGAGATGTATTGCGGATAGTACACCTGTGTTGCCTCTGGCGTATTGCGCTGGTGGCGAGAGGATGGGGACGTGGTGGCGGATACAACGTGCACCGAGGTGGGCTGGGCGGCGTGCGGAGCGCAAGTATAGAGGGCTAGATAGGGGGAGGTATGAGCAGGAAAAGAAGGGAGGGAACCAGGCTCGGGGCACGCACGACGATATCGATTCGTCCTTTGTGCTCGCCCAACAAAAGCTGCCGCTTCGACCAGCGTTGACGTAGGGGCTATCGCTCCCTCACAGCCTGTCCCTGCTCCTCATTGCTTCCAGTTCTGCTGCTGCACGCAGGTCCGAGCGTTGTGTGGCGTGTGCTGCTACTGTAGTAGGCCCCCAGGATCGTGCTCAGCAGTGAGCTCCGCTTTGGTGCCGGGGAGGTTGAGAGCAGTGCCACTGCTCGGACGAACAAGCGCCGCTAGTGTCTTCGTTGTCCTGAAAGCCCTTCTTTGATCCCATCACAGCTACTCGTGATCTCGAGACCGAGATCATCTCGGAGATCGTTGCAACATAATGCCAACATTGTAACCATTGGGAATATTGCAACCATTGGGATATTGCAACCATTGGGCAGTAAAGTTGTGATCTGCCCGTGAGCTGTTTGTTGAACTGTTTAGAAATGGTTGAAGATGCGATTAAAAAAACACTCGTTCCAGTCTCCCTCGACCCTTCTATATAGCACATACTGTAGAATTTCATTCAATTCGGCGGTCACGCGTCACGCACCCCCTGTGCCGCGATGAATTTTGGTCTCGGTCACGGGTCACGGCGCCCAGTGCCGAATGTAAAATGCGTGACACTGGGGCCCAATCTCCCTTGGAGGTGCAAAAAAGGCAGATTTTTCGTAATTTTTCGTCTTGAATGCCGAATTTTTGGAGGTGTCACACCAAAATTCGTTGGTTGCCGAAGTGCCGAATTGGTATTTTGGGTCACGGGTCACAACCCGTGCCGAATTGAATGAAATTCAACAGTATACGTGCAAAAAATTATTGGACTGAAACATCAGCATGGTCACAGAGTTTTTAGTTTAGCAACTTGATTTAAGAGGCGCAAGTATCCGCCCACGCTCACATCTTTACGGGTTTGCTTCTGGTGGGATTTGTCGTCAGATTTGTCGTCCTTGAGTGTTTGAAATGTGATGGGATTGATGGGAACATTTGTGCCGAGCGGCCATAAATAGAATTCCGAAGTTTATATGCTGCAGAACCTTCCAGTAGACGTGGGGAAATGTTAATAAAGTAGTGATGAACCTGGTCGAATCGTGGGGTTGTATATTAATGCAGTCAACTGCCATCTATCTCGCTTCCCCCGCATATTATGGTTCGAGGCTGAGTCCAGCAAGTTCGGCTGGGTCTTATGTAAATGGCATGAGAGCCATTCCTACGGGCATAAATAGTATCCCAGAATTACCAATGTTTTATCTGTGGTTCCTGGGACATTTGAGGCTCGATTCAAGGTAAATCACGGCGCGCCGAGCGCAGCCGAAAGCCGGGATGATCGCGGATCATTTTCTGTTGAAGCGACCCACGCAACTGCGACCCAATGCGAGAATGTTACTCAGAATGTAGATGCAACCAAGATGCAGATGTAACCAGAAGAGGGTGTGACCCAGTCCCGGACTGGATGTGAGTTGTCTCCAAAAAGCCTGCAGAATTTCGGGAATTTTTGCATGGTATATCACCCATACACCAGGAACCGATCAAACAACCAACACACCGCGTTCTATCACTCTCTCTGAACCACAACACAACTTCAAAGGCTGAAGAGAGAAAGGGCACTGTAGGGCACCAGGGACAAAGTTAGTGTTTTCGAGATCGAATTCCTCGGCCGAGGTTCGATTCCCTCACAGTCCATTCGCAGGGAGAAAACCCGTTCCACATATATATGAACCTGATTTTGAGCTTCCCGATTGAGAAGCTGCATGCTGTTTGCATTCATTCCTCTTTCGAATCGGATTCAATCTCCATCAATGTGTATCTGTCTGCTTCAGCCCGATTTGTGCGGTCTCGAGAATCAACTTAGCGGTTAGAAGTCTTTCACACACTGGCTGAGACCCATTCAGTAACCCATTTCTCAAGAACGGGGCGAATCGGAACGGAGTCCAACGGACAGAGGAAGTTGACCATGAGTTCGCGCAGATTCGGTAAATCTACCTCGCGCGGAGGACCCCGCATATCTCGCTTGAGCCACCCACACTACCTATTTTCATTGCCGAGTTTCGTTTCGGAGAAGCTACCGGTAGGGCTGAAAATCGTCATCAACTTCCACTGTCCTCCCTTTAATTCAAGTTGTGGATGAGTTTGTCTCTTCTCAAATACGCTTCCAGTTTAGTTAGTGACTTTTGCATATGCTCAATACCTTCCAAATACAATTTTTGTGGAGTGCTGAACCGAAGCTGTGGCTGTGTCTCGGCATCATGGCATTTCCCGGCAAACACCTTGCTTTCGTCCATCATGGCATCTTCCCTGACGAACCGGGCTTCGAGCCCAGTGCTGCATACGAATCTGGTGGCCTATGTTCTATTCATCTCGATAATACCCTAGGCGCTGGCTCGCCACCGCGCTACCGCATCGTCTCGCCAAACTCGGTTGGGGCAGTTTTTCGACCGTCTGGCTCGCTCACGACCATTTCGAGACATGGGAAACACTCCCTGAAATACAGACCATTAAGTGCTAATCCATGCCAGCGGAAATGTCGTTTTGAAAACTGTCCGAGCCGACGCACTGGCGACCGCCAAAGAGGTCGAGATTCAGCGTCTCAGAGCCCTTGATGCTCGAGAGCACCCTGTCGTAGAGCTACTCGATGCATTTGACCGACACAGCGCAATGGGGTGCATCGGGTGCTGGTCATGGAACCCATATTGAGGTTTGATTTGCCGCGATCATCGGACTACACTCCAAGGATTGGACGCCGAGTGATACACCAGATAATCACCGGCGCGGCAGCCATACACAGTAGCGGTATAATCCACGGCGGTGCGTCCCCTCTGCATGAAGATATCCTATATCTCACCAGCGTTGCAGACTTCCATCCTGGCAACTTCGGTTTCGCCGCTCCTGAGCTCAACAAGTTCTCTGACATCGATCTCTGGGACCGCATGCCGATTCAGGACCTCTTTCCTCCAGTATCCACCTCGCGCACTCGGAATCCGATCGTTCCCAGCCTACCTATCCGGCCGTGTTGATCTGTGAAATCGGTATGTGCCTGAATTTGTACAGCGTCCGCTACCGATGCGTGTCCTTGATTTGGGTACCGGTAAGATATCCCTTCCCAACACTACTCCACTGATGCAATCCGCCGCGTAGCATTCACCGTCGATGAATCGCATCCCCCTCAAGCCTGCACTCCCATCCCCCTACGCTGCCCCGGAAATCGTCTTCGCATGGGAGGCGCTCAACAATCGAGATATGGCATGCGATCAGCGCAGCGACATCTGGTCTCTCGCTCTTTGTGTGAGCCCTTTGTCCCGTGCCGCATATTTCGTTGTTAAACCCGATTCATTGAAGATTTACGCTATTGTCTCCTCCACCCACATCTTCTCAAGCAAGGGCATGTACGGCAGCATCCACATTCTGGTCAAGATCGTATGGTACTGCGACCAGATGCCCGAAGCGTGGCGTGGCGGGTTCAAAGAAGATCCTTTCCCTCTCTGGGTACTTGCACTCCGTACTTACCACATGTATATTAAGGTTGAACCGATCTCCAGGTGGAGCAGACGCCCTTTAGAGAAACGTGGAAAGGACTTTCACCAGGAATAGCGTCGAAGATCCCCCCGAGCTCATCAAACTCTTGCGCCGAATGATGGCACTTGACCCCGCGAAATGCTCCACTGCGGCAGAAATCCTTCGCCATCCGTACTTCGATGGGATGCAGACGGATTGATCTGGACTCGGCACTTCAGTGTGGTGGAGTGAAACCTTTAGTGTGGCAGATTCCTGCATTACCTCCCTTGCGGTAAGTCGCCAAACTGCATTCAAACCGACAACGTGGGACTGACTAGCGAGCAAGATCTCATAACAGCACAGAACACAAGCAAGATTGAAGGCGTATCGTAATATCAGATGTTGAAGGTGATTGTAAGACTCGCTCTTTTCGTCAGATGTTGAAGTCTCATTGATTTTCTCGACAGAAACGAAACCGGCTTCAGTTAAACCAAACAGCCAAGTTCAAATTGGATGGAGGGGTATAACGAGAGTGACAAGGTGTTGATTATACTCTTGAAGGGCTTGACGGCGGGAAATCGAACAGGTATCATCTACAATTCCCACCGAAATCCTCCTTGTAAATCTCTGGGTGTTTCCAAGTGCAAGGGCCGTACCTAACTCCCCATGAGTATCTTGTTCTTGCACTCTAAAGGGTACCAATGAACTATTTAACATTGACGCTTTTCAACCCTTCAAGTTAGGCTTCGCCTTGACCCGCCTCCATCTGATACTCCTTGGTGCACTCACACATCAAACAACGCTCAAAATAGGTACGAGCCTTTTTTGGCCGTCAAAGACGGAGCGTAGGAACGAGTCAGGGGCCTATAGGTTGTCCGGCACGACTGATTGCAAGGGAGAGATGGTTGGCCAGCCGCCCGGCGAGGGTTCGACTCCCTCTCGACTCATTGCCGTCGGAGCCAATATTTTTCTTGCGTGGTGCCCCGTCCTGCTGACGGCACCATTACACTTCCTTAACTTGCTCTTCGTCTTTTGCTACTAGTATCTGCCCTGATATTTTATCTCTATTTGGCGTCACGTTGACTCATCCCACGGGGGTGAATTTCTGAACTTCAGTTACAATTGTACAATTGCAAATCCCCAAGCAAACGCCACATAGAAAAGAGTGCATAGGCCGCTGAGCACGAACTATTTGCTACCACAGAGAAAGTGCTTGGCGTTTCGAATCCCCGGGACCCATTGATGAGGGTGACCATATTTTTAAAATTTTCTCTGCCTCACACCAAATTATATGTGGGATGTTCAACATTTCGAACGCGTTTCAATTATCGCGTGGTCCAAAGGAACGAGGTCGAAACTTGCGCCAAATATTTTTACGAGAGAAGCGACCGAACACGGATGAACATCAAACACAGAATTGATACCTATGCACTGACAGTCAGAGCCCGATGCGTACTTGGAGTTAAAATTATGCCAGGAAGACGAAAAAGGAGGAGGAGCGGATTTGAATGGGAATCTGGAACTCAGCTTTACAATCCAGGGAACCAATGGCGCGCTTCGTCGTCCGGAATGAAAAATTTCTCATAAAACACACTGCGTTCCGAGGGGTCGTCGGCCTAATTTGGCCTGACCCCCGTCGGCCGAATTGGGCTGACGACCCCTCGGAACGGCCATGCCAACCCCTGTCGACGTCCGTAAGTCTTGAGAAAAAACTTTTTATGAGTTCCCGACGATAACTAAACGTCTATTGGGCCTATGGGAACCAATGACAGCTGACAGTTTGATGCCAGGAGCCTATTTTGGGAACGTGGCCGACGGCTGTCAGTCCTGCGTCAGCCGATGTCAGGCCCAGTTCGGCCGACGTCAGGTCGGCAAGCAGTGCTGATCCCCGTCGGCCTTTGTCAGCCGATGTCGGCACAGCCTGCCGACGGGGCTTCGGAATGCAGTGACAGTTGCAAAACTGGTGCAAAATGATCATATTGAACCAATGTAAAATCACCGGTTTTCGTTATCTGGAGGACTTTTCAATGCCTCAGGACGAGTTGGCAACATGTAGGGAGTGAGTTGGATGGGTGTCGAAATTTTTACTGGGTGTCACGGTGTCGCGCCTGCTCACGCGCGCGTAGCACCCACATCGCCGATCACTGATCATTTTGATCGCCGTTATCCCCTTTCTACCACCACGTCGTTCGCATTCATTCCGTGCCTTCCATTCTCCCGCGTCACCCGACGCCTGCCCATCGCATCCTTATTGTTCCAGTATGTGTTTTGTTTACTCCATTTATTTATTTACCCCTGCCTCCCACATTTCCGTTGCCCACACATCTCTATTTCCACATGGTCCTTCCCCTTTCCACATGTTCCTATTTCACATTCACTGCCTCACTCCACATGGTACCTCTTATCTATTTCATATTCCCTAGCTACACAGGTATATATACAAGGACTTGGTAGCTGCAAATACCACTTTGGTTTTCCCCCAGATCTAGACTCAAGTCACCCAGTTTGGTTTTGCTCTCGCTCTCGCTGCACCTTGCCCCTGCTCACGCTTCGTATTGTGTCTCTCACCCCCATCTACATCTACACCCTGTGATCCCCATTGTCCGGCCGCCAGTGTCTTGTCACGGCACTAGGACTTGTTGCAAGTCCTCGCATCTTTCATCCTTCCTTCCATTTGCTCGCAGCAGCACCTCCAGAGGTGATCTCTTGCATTCAGACGGTCGGTTGGTACGTCATTTTGGAGCCCACCGCGAGGGTTTTCAAGTATAGCTTCTGTTTCCTCTCGTACACTGCGGCCAAACTCCCAGGCTGCTACATGTCATAACCTACAATTCGAAATTCATCACATCACTCCAGAACCCGTTGAACCTCCTTGACAACACTCCATACTCGCCTTCTTCATCGGACAAGTTCTTTCAGTCCATACCTGAGAACCTCGCACATCACAACAATTGATCACCTCATTCTCCAAGCTCTCCCAGCCTAGCTTGGTTGTTCAACAATCCACCTTCACCTATCCATTCCCAACACTCTGTGTCTCATTCTACGATGCCTGCGGATGCTACCATCCCCATGCCTGCGCGTGGTGACCGTAACGCACCACAGTTCGACTCCAAGAAGCCTCACGAGCTTCGTCGATACTTCTCTGACCTGGAGTTTCTGTTTGGCTGTTCTGCAGTCACAGACGATACAGAAAAGAAGAAGCATGCGACCCGGTTTCTGTCGGTCGAAGACCAAGAAATTTGGGAAGCTTTAGCGTCCTTCACCGATGCCGCCAAAACATATGATGAGTTCAAGGCAGAAGAATTGAAGCTTTATGCGGGAAATGACGAAGATTGTCGTTTCAGCCTCGCAGATTTGGATGCGCTTATTGGCCAATATTCCCGGGTCGGCATCCTCTCAAGCAAGGACCTTACCACATTCCATCGCCAATTTCTTCGCATCTCGACGTACCTTATTGCCAAGAATCGGCTCTCAATCTCTGAGCAAAGCCGTTCCTTCCTTCGTGCCATGCAGCCAGCATCATTTAATGCTGAAGTTTGCCGCTGACTGCAAATCAAGAAGCCAGATGTTTACTCCTCAGACCCATACAATATGGCTGACCTACTGGAGGCAGCGAAGTTCGTAATGGCCGGGACTTGGGAGTACATTGGCACTTGGTGCTTCTACTCCGTTCACACCTGCATCCCCTCTGCCACATCCAACCCAACCCCACCGCCTGGGCACTCGTGCAGCATTCCAGTTGCACGCATCCAGGCCTGGTTGCTCTCTGCCCGATCCACGGAGTCTTGTCTGTCCAACGCAACCCTGCTACCTGGACTTTCATGCAATTCCTCAGTGCGCACTGCGGCGCACCGTACGATGGCGGGCGGGGAGCTCATCACATTATTCCTGCCAGCCAACATAGCCGCCCGCTTTGTCCTGCAAATCCACAAACTCTGAGATGACATCCTCGACTTTCTCTGCCACAGCCGCTTCTCAAACTCTGATCCTCTGTATCCCGTCAACTCGTATCAAAGCAATACTATCACTTCCACGACAAGACCAATGGATCCCATTTTGCGCCGCTCGTTCACCGGATTGACGGATGTTTCCAAGATGCTTCACGAGCGGCTCGAGACATGTGTGCATGGTAGAGTTCTGCAATCTCCGTAAGCTCGCGATCTGAATCAAACTTGCTCTGCTGGACATTGGACGGTGTTCTACTCGCCTTCCATGCGAGGCTTGAATCTTCAGGACCCGCCGGAACTGTTACTGCGGAATTTCGTTCAATTCGACAGGGGGTGTGGCGCGTGACCCAAAATACCACTTTGATACCTCGACAACCCTGCTGCCGGACCGTTGACGTACCAACCGACCATCTGAACGCGAGAGATCACCTCTGGAGGTGCTGCTGCGAGCAAATGGAATCAGCAAACACGCATGTACTTACTGTGTTCACGGACGAGCAGCGGAAGGAGATGCTGTTGCATGAGATGCATGCTCTCCGCACCCGTGCTCAGCCCAAGCGTGCTTTAGAGAGTAACGAAGAGCCTGAACATACCATTCAGTCACCGATTTCATCCAAACCAGCTCCTGAAAAAGCAGCTCCTGAACCTGCACCGGTCGCCACGCTGCTTGCTACGCCCGCTCAATCCGCCAACAACAAGCCTTCGCACCCTTTTTCTAAAGCCCGTGATGCAGCTTATGCTCCACCCAAGGACCGAAATCTTGGGCTTCCTCCCCCAGCTCAAGGAAAATTGAATCCCGCCTATCGCACTAATGCGCCTGTCTATCGCGAGAAAGACGTGTACGATGTATTCGAGTCGGCTATGGATGCAAAGGTGACGGTTACGCAACGCCAACTGTTGTCCATCGCTCCGGATGTTCGTGCACACATGCGCGAAGTAACCACCGCCCGCCGTGCGCCGCCCAAGGACAATAAACCAACAGCAGCATTGGCAGCGCGACTCCTCCGGTTTGACGCATGCGTGTTTGCTGCGGGGTTGGCCGTGTTGGAAGAAGGAGAGGTATGGGCAGTACCCGGGGCCACATCAACCAGCAACTGTGCAGCTGCCAGTTGGCCGGGGTTCTGTTCATGCCATTTCTCGATCCGGCTCCGCAAATCTTTGCCAGTGATAGCACGAGGAACGAAGGCGCCAGAAGGGAGTACAACCTGTCCATCTGCGTTGTGCTTGCACTTTCCGGCTTGTATATCTTCTATAACCCGTGCACATTAATTGTCCAATGACCGTAATTCTCAGCCAACAGCTTTACACTCAAGGCTCTCTTCTGGTGGACGGAAGGATTTCGGGTTTATGATGAGATCAACTGGAACGTCGATGGTATCAAGGGGAACTCGGGATTCAAAATAAGTACATAGGGTCGAAAAGTTTTTTTCAACCCTCGGCGGACCCCCCCTCCCCCTCCCTCCTTCCATATAGGGAAGGAGTTTCCCACCCCTAGCGCCGGGCCGTCGCCTCCGCTTAGGGCCGCAGCTTGGGACACTACTGGGGGCGGGCTTGACAGGCAGTTTGACTATCTTACAGTGTAGTAACAGCTTCCTGTCCATCTAATATACCTCTGGTGTGCTCTTCCTTACACCCCTGTACTATACTGGTCTATCACCCCCACTTTACACTGGGCACCAAATTATCATAACCTAGTGGTATATTGGCAGGGAAAAATAGTGGGACTGTATATCCATGATAGTGAGTGTCAAGTTATTTTTTTTTGAACATCGGGTAAGGTGGTTGAGCCAACGGAAAGCAAAATCTACGTGTCGTACGTGATCTGACATTCCATATTAGGAAGCTGACCTCCAAGATGGTTTGGGCATCATACAAACCCTACCTGACACCTCTGGCATTGTCCAAACGGTAAATTGAGGGTTTTCAACCCCTTCTAACAAAAGTATCAAAAAGTTTTTTTCAGCCTCCCCTGGGACCCCCCCCCCCCTCCCCACGTACGAAATTTTAATCCCAAGGTCCCCTTTGGATGGTATCATTGTCGCGAAATCTGTAACAGATGTCGTGGATATTCGGGGCAGCTGGAGGAGTTGTCACCCAGTTGCGAAGATGTAACGCAAATGACGATTCCAGAAAATTAGAACTTGTCACCGAAGCTTCTGGATTTCATTTAATTCGTGGTATGTGCGGAAATAAATATGTCAAGGCATAAATTGAACAGGAGAAGGTGAAGGCCAGTTTGAGGCCAGTATGCGGGCAATGGTTGAAATATTCGCGCTCTCCGCATTCTCTGTCAGGTCACGTGCTAGCACAGCCTCTTGGTCGGATTCGGTTCCAGGCGGCCTGACCCGACCCCATGGCGGCTACTGTACTATTTCGACCAAATGTTCACGGTCATCACTAAGATGTTCACTGGATAAGATGTTCATTCCTCGGCAATCATGAAAAAATTAACATAAATGGTAGTCCCACGAATGCCGGACCAGAAATTTTTAGGCCCATTTGGGCCCAAAAATCAGACCGTCACCGTCACCTGTACCGAAATTGTTCAGTTCACGACCTTCTGTCACCCGTCACCTGAACATTTGGCCAAAATATTACAGTACATTCTGGTATCCATGCCCGAATATTTCTGAGGTCCTCGATCAGGGCGCATATTAATGAAACTTCATCTGCAAGTGCAACGCTGCTACCACTTGGCTCGTTATCGACCTGGTAAGGATTTGACAGCTGCTATGTACCTCTCCCTGCCATTCACACTGCCCGCCAAGCCATGCCCTCCTCCAGCATCCTATTTACTGAGTTCACATAAATTCGGTGGAGTACATGTACACCAAGTCAAGACTAAAAATAAACACAAGAGTGATCCGGCTAAAAACATAGTAATGTTCTGGTCCGTGCTGTATCGTAATTGCGGTGTTGAGATACCTCCATGACCTTGCCACGTCAAATGCCTCGAGATATAGTACGGTATTCCCAAAGGTAGATATGTTGACAAGATCGGCCGTGACGTTCGCGGGGCGATCGTCTCGACAGCTCTCCCGATCTTAAAGGCATAGGTGCCCACTGTTATGGATGATCACGGTGGGGGTAAAATTCCGAGGTTAATTGCAAACAGATCTGTATCCAAGCATAGTCTTACCGTCGTTCAATTATAGGACAGAAATACAGCGGAACGATGGGAATAGAATAAGATTAAGTTATACCTCCATTCATCGATCCTGAATACTCTAGCGCGCAGGCACGTTTCGCGCTCGCACACACCAGCGTGTCCCAATGTGTTGCACTGGGATTCGCTTATTGGGGTATGTAACAGTTACTAACAGATCAATAACAGGTAATCTGGGCCCAGATTTACGTTGAAGTGCTTAGCTAGATGCGGCTAAGGAGGTTTAAAAAATCTAAGGTCCGTAACTTAGGAATTCCCCATTTTTCCCCACCATGCTTCTCAGTCTTCCCGTCAAGGGCCTCTTTTCTTCTCTGATCGACATGAAGCTTGGTCTCGCTGACAAGAGTCTATCTTGCAAATTCAGACCCAACGTGCATCATAGTGGCCCCACTCCCGAAAGCTGGACAGGGATAATCATCAATATTGAGAGCAGCCAGGGAGAAAATGGGTCCGTACTCACCGTCTCCGCCTCCGAGGACGAGGCAGCCCGGCCCTCGACCTCCGCCGGCAAGTCCCCAGATTTCGGACGGGACCTTCCCCTCAGCAACCCGGTGAATGTTGACCACAATACCACGTCTCTCCTCCTGTCCGACACATCCCCTCCGCAGGATTACTATTCCTCATTCTCAGACTGTACATCCTCGAATACGGGGTCGCCGCCACTTTCGCTAGGAGCTCTCGGAAGGCAGCATGACTTAACTTTCGACTTGGCATCTAGTTGCCTGTCGACCGATACGAGCGCCTACAGCGACTTTGACACGCACCACTTCTCTTGGCGTGAGTCTTTCTATTTATTGACTCTTGATCGTTGATTTGGAGCAAAATTGCAGTCATGGGTATCGCACCTGCGTGCTTGACACCTCCATCCGATTACACAGAGTCCGCCCGAACGCCGTCCCCACTCCTTCCGTCCATACCACCTTCGGCCGGCGATGTGCAGAACACTCCGCCATCTGCATCGATGTCAGTCCCTCCACCCTCCCACACCACCTTCATCGCCTGTGCCATGCAGCCACCATCCGAGAGAGCCACATTACCCGCACTGGACACCGCGAGTGGTAAGAATGGGCGGCGGGCGCAGTACCCGTGCCAGCATCCATCCTGCTCACGCGTCCTAACGAGCCCATATACACGCCAAGTGCACATGGGGACGCACAAGATCAAGCCTCGAAAAGCATTTACCTGCACAATGGGCTGCGGGGAAGTGTTCACGCGGCAGCATGACCGCCACCAACACGAAGTCGCACTGCATGGGAAGAAATGTATGCATGTGTGCTCGCGCTGTAAGCGTTCTTTCTCAACTGAAAAGATGTTGGACCGGCATGTGTGTCGCAGGCATCGGCAAGGCGCGATTCAGTGGCCGCTGGGTGGTATGCTATCATTGTCGTCTTGGTTCAACGTGGTAGTGACTTCTTGCTTTTCGCAGATGACGAGGCAGAGGATACAACACCTTCGCCGGCACCAGAGGCGTGCTAGTATGCCGAGAATACTGCCCATAATATGAGTTTACCGAGAGTTTGATTACGTTACAGAAATCAGTTTAGCATAGACGTAGTAGCAGTGCATTGAGCAGTGTATTCATTCAAAATGATGTATTTAAAGTCTAGTTATTGATCCTTCTGACGCGTCTTGGCCCCGGGTTCAAAATTTCGATTGAACTGTCTGCAGGCCCGACGACAATTTTCAGCAAGATGCCGTTAGTTCCTCCTCCAGTTTGGTATCTCCTGAATGCTGCGCCTTCGCAACAAAATCGAACCAAATAAATGGATCATAATGATGGTGAACCAATCGGGGTCCAGCGGAGTTTAGATTTGACTCAACTCGCGACCAACTCTTGGACCCAGTAAACTGCGATACATACCCATGTTTCCTTGGCAGCGGCTACTCTTGGGGGAAAATTCCGCAGTGTCTGTACCGCTTTGACGCGGTTACAACAGCTGCCAAGTTTAGGCGGGATTTTGCGACAGAATGCACACGCATCATAGTGAGTCAACGGAAGGTAAATCTACCCTGGTTCGTGGAGCGGCAAACATCCGTGACTTATCTTCGCGGGAGTCGCATCAACGACGTTCTCACACTTTCCGACTTCACGGAGTTGATTCGCAATCATCGCAACTTGAAACTCTCATTCTTCGGACCAAGGGGAACTCGGGATTCGAAATAAGTACATAGGGTCGAAAAGTTTTTTTCGACCCTCGGCTGACCCCCTCCCCCCCCCCCCTCCTTCCATATAGGGAAGGAGTTTCCCACCCCTAGCGCCGGGCCGTCGCCTCTGATTACGGCCGCAGCTCAGTATACCACTGGAGGTGGGCTTGACGGGCAGTATAGCTATCCTACAGAGTGAGCTCTCCCTGTAGGACCTTTATAATGTGCACTGGCATGGCCAGCAGTACACGTTACAATGTGCCCCTTGCCCTCCCACGCGTGGTGCACATTATAATGCTCACCTTCTGCAGGTTATTCGGCACGCAGCACAATTCTCGGCATCACCGGCAGGAGGTTCATTTGTTTGTAGATGCTTATAGCCTTTCTATATTGGGTTTCCATCACGGAAACCCTGTATTTATTTATTCATAGCCGACAGTAATTCTTTATTTGTTGCCTAAAAGACCTTTGACAGATCAATTTATGATTGACAGATTCTCGCGTTCCCGCCGTACCGCCACCCGCCTTTTCCCTCCGCAGAATTACTTACATCGGCTGCCCCACAGGCACCGTTCTACATGGCTTTCTACAGTTAGGTTTCTATCGTGGAAACCCTGTATTTATTTGTTCATAGCTGACGGTAATTCTTTGTTTGTTGCCTAAAAGACGTTGACAGATCAATTTATGATTGATAGATTCTCGCTTACCACTGTACCGCCACCCGCCTTTTCCCTCCCCAGAATTACTTACATCGGCTGCCCCACAGGCACTGTTCTACATGGCTTTCTACAGTTAGGTTTCTATCGTGGAAGCCCTGTATATATTTCTTCATACCTGACGGTAATTCTTTGCTTGTTGCCTGAACGACGTTGACAGATCATTTTTTGATTGACAGATTCTCACGTTCCCGCTACCAATACCCGCCTTTTCTCTAGAATTACTTACATCAGCTGGCCATTACAAGCACTCTTCTCCATGAATTTTCGACAGTTCTTCACAGACACTTTCAATGTGCCCTTTCCATATTTTCGCCAACAAAACTTGCCAAAATCAATCATCAATATCTGTTCAAATTAGGAAGATCATCAATTTTCTTACGACGGCCGCGAGTACGGACTTGGTTACCATCAGATCACGCTTCAATTCCCTGTAAGTGCAGTATTTTGCGTGTATATACTACAATTGTAGGGCAATAAATACAAAATCAGCTATCGTGTATCTGCCAAAATCAAAAATATCAAGAGGTACGTAGAGTCCGCATTGAGATTACAGGAGGGAGGGGCGGGTTGCCATCAAAAATGAGCATCTTCATCATCATCTTCCGCGTCGGGATCCATGCTGATCTCTGCCAGTTCCTCAGCAGTGAGGCCGGAGTTGTCTGCAAATGGATCGACGTCAAGACCAGCGGCTGCGATCTGTGAAGGAATATTGTCGATGGTGTCCGCGTCAAAATCCATGGTGTTCTTTCCGGTGGTGCCGGCTCTGGAGGTATTCAGCACTCCACTTGTCGATGGGAGCGACTCGCCAAGGTGGCCTTCGACAGGTTCTGGGCACGGCGATGTTGTAGTGGCAGGAGGAATGGACATAGTCGATGAAGTGGCTGTCACCGTGGTGCTGGCATTGCCGGCATCCGTCTGTGTTTGTGCCGTGGCTACCACAGGGAATGGATTGCCAGCACCCCCCCCCGCGTTCGAGAGAGACTGGATCTCAGCTCTATTAGAGGGCTCCTCATTACTGGCTTCTTGCTCAGCGGAGGCGCGGGTGCGAGCACTATTTCAGCACATTAGAAGATTAGAATACGGCATTCAATACAAATCAAGATCTTTACCCTCTCGTCAATGGTTTTGGCTTCGGTCGCTCAACCGCCTTGGCTTCAGCCACCTTCTTAGCGGGAGGAAGGTCCTTCTCGTCGCCCCGTTTCCTGCATGCCAACGATTCAGTGCCGCCCTGCTACACCTAAGTCAGGAAGTCTCACCGTTTCCCTCCTGCTGGTGCCGGCTTCTCTTTTGCAGACGCCACCTTCTCTTTCGCAGGTACTGCCTTCGACCCCTTCTTCGCCGCCGCCTTCTTCCCCTTGCCTTTCGGCTCCACAGCCGGTTCCTCTGCTTCTTTCTCGCTCTCGGCCGCCATTTCCCTCGCTTCTTCCTCCCTCCCCTTCTCCCAGGCCTCCATCGCGTCGCGGTCCTGTGTCAAGACACACGCTAGAACCCACTGCATGTCGTTCACCAGCAGATTCCAGACTGCGCTGGCCTCCAATGCGGCCTCGCCTGCTCCTAGCCCATCTGCTGCGGCGGCATTGTATATCGCTTGGCCCCACCACGCGAGGCCAAGGATGAGCAGCACGGGGCCGTTGCGACCCCGTCTATGGAGCCTAGCCCAGTCACCGGTCCACCCACGAACACGACCCGGCTCTTTTGTCTGCCCATCACCGTTGCCGACATTCTCCCAGCGGGTCGGCGGGCCAAGCTCCTTCCACCATTGAAAGAGCTCGTTGCCAAAGTCGTTGGAAATTGTGTAGTCCCGCATCAGTCGGTGCTCTTTCATCCAATTTCCATACTCCTCTGGCCGCGATCACATCTTGGGTAGGTTTCCGTCATCCTCTTGGTGGTAGAACGACCACTCGTGCTTCACAAGTGTCTCCAGCAATGCCCTCCAGCGGGGGCCCCACTTCTTCTCCGATAGATACGCATGCGCCGCGATAAGACTAGGTGCCCAGGCGGTGCAGTCGATTCCGTCGTCAGGGACGGTGAGCGGCGTGGGGATTGCGCTGGGCGTGGCCGTGAGAGGCGCGGTAGAGGGAAGACGCGGCGCGGGGATTGCCCTGGGCGTGACCGTGAGAGGCGTGGCCGTGAGAGGCACGGTAGAGGGAAGACGCGAAGCGGGAATTGCGCTGGGCGTGGCCGTGGGAGGCGCGGCCGTAAGAGGCGCGACCGGAGCAGGCGCGACCGTGAGAGGCGCATCTGGAGCAGGTGCGCCTGGAGCAGGCACCACAGACACCGGGGCGACAGTATTTGGGTCCATGGGTAGCAGCCCGTCGAGGGATGGCGGGGGCACAGTCTCCAACGGCGGCCATGCGCGCTCTCTGCACAGTGCTCGACCTGAATGCCCAAATAAGTGCTCTCCCAATTGTATTTCATAGGTAACTCACTAAAGGCGGCGCGTCCATAACGCGTAATAGAATTCTCCATCGCTGTGAATCCCTTGTTGTCAAACTGGGCCCATGTCCTCGAAGTTTCTTGACAGCTGGTGTCAGAGAATACACTAACCAGGACACGGTCAGTGAAAGTTCCGATGCAAATCAAGTATACCACGTACGTTCTCAAGCACACCTCGCCTTTTTCTGATCCCACCGGGCCAACGGCAAGAATAACGACATGGCAGCCCAAGCGTTCTGCAAGTGCGTCGGCTAGAGGTATCCCGACGTCGTTCAGACTCTCCATGGCCCTGTTTTTCATCTCGTCGGCTATTCAATCCACCACATATTTTGCGGCGACTTACTCGTGGTATTCTTCTGCCGACCCCTCTGGAATCTTCCGCGATGCCTTCCACTCCTGAAGCGCTGCTTGATGCAACTCTTTACTCTGGTTCTCGATATCCTCTCTGAAATCATCGTCTTCTTTCTCCCAACAAGTGCGCACGTAGTCTTGAGACATTGCGACGCGCGCTCCGGGCGGTAGGGTCTCCTTCGCCTTCTCCCAAATTGCATCAAAACCTGGCTTGATGCGCGTCGCGTAGTGCAGTTTGGAATACACCTGAATCGCAGGCTTGCGCCGGGGGCGCGAACCGGGCCCACTCATAGTTTGCATGGTCCCGAGGATGCTCTTGATTGTGCCCTCGTGCACCTTCTTTCCTTTCCACCTATTGCGAAAATAGTTTGCTAATTTCTTCATGCACACAGGATTACCTCGGCTCTGAAATCAGTCAGACAGAAGAAACTCACTGTACGCAGTTGTTTCCGAATTGCATCGCGACGTTTTTTCTCCTCCGCATCAGGGTTGCCAGGAATGACCGGCGGGTTCTCCTCAGGATCGCCATCTACGTTCTCTGAGAACGGGAGATCATATCCATAACGGCGAATGAAGGCCATGGTCGCGTCCGAGTACACGCTACCAGGGTCGTTCCCCGCGTCTCGAATCTGGTCACGAAATCCCTCTAGCCAAATTTGTTTTTCTCCAGTGAAGTCGGGTTTTCTGCCGCGCGGTTGGCCATTACTGCGACGTCCCATATTTTCGTATTGAGCAGAAGAAATCGGAAAGGGTCGTGTTTGCCCACATCAATAAACACCGCCACTCTGCCGCCTCTTTCAAAATCACCTCCCAACGCTTCGCAGTCCGCAATGACACGCAAGAGTGAGTTCCATGTAGTCATTGATTCCAGGCCCTTTGCTCACCTTCTTTTAGGCTCCTCTAGTCAGACCCCCTTTCAGACAGGAAGTACTGACACTTACTATTATTTCCTTTCAGAGTTTGTGGCGGCCGCTCGTCGCAACTTCGCGCGCGACATTGCCCGTGCCATCGCCCATCGCCGGCGGTGGGAAGTTGGGGCCGGGCTCACCCTTTCTTCGTGTACGTTTATATTCAACAAGGTGTACTTTCGATCGATCGCAAGCTGACTTCATTGAAAATACAGCCAACGTTTCGGAGGATGCCCAAGTGTGGGCTCAAATCTCTGCGGAGCCAGGGTATTGGGGCTCAGGGCGTTGGAGCTCAGTAGGCTGGACTGGAGGCTGGACTGGAAGCTCTGTTCCGAACCAGTGGGAGACTGCGAGCAGCGGTTGGGAGGGCGGCGGTTGGGAGGGCGGCGGTTGGGAGGGCGGCGGTTGGGAGGGCGGCGTTTGGGAGTCTGCACCGTCTGATGCTGCCGACGGCACAATGACTGCCACCGGAGACGCCTCCCAAGCGTCTCCCTCACCCACCATCGTTGCACTCTCGTGAATACAATGTCGATTTTGCGGTCTCACAATTAACTTGTTTTTTCGAGAACTTTTTCCCTTCGTTTTGGCTATAGATGAATACAAAAAACGAAGCCCGAAAGAGTACATGGCTCCACAACAATGCAAGGACCCTCGCCTTTGACATCGAATTCAAACAGCTAAATATCTATTCAGCGCCATGGCAGTTTTTTTTGTGACAGAGCGACCTACCCTTCGTCTTTTGAATCCTCCCATGTGCGACGCGCTGACCTGGCATCTTCCCTTGTAGACGTGCTATGAGCGCGGCATCTGCGGCGGCCGCTTCCTGCAGAACTGGTTAGCAGACGGGCGGACAGAGTGCAGGACCCAAGAACCTCCTCCAGCTTCTTGACTCGCGCGGCGCGAGCCTTCTCTTTGGCACGGCGGCGCCGCCCGTGAAGGACTGCCAATTTTGCAGCCTCGTGTTTCTGGGTGCTGGAGGGGCCTGACAGAGGCAGCAATTTTCCATTTCGTTGCTGCAAGCTTGTGAAAGGCACGGCAGAGCCTGGCACAAATGTGTAGACGTGCGCGCCGTTGCAGAGGTTCGGCCCAAGTGTATCTGCCTGGAGTTCTTCTTGTGCTGCGTGGGCTGCTTTTGCTTCCTTGGCACGGCGGCGCAGATCCTGCCAGTACTGTCCTGAATGCAAGATTTCGTATTGTGACATTTCGGGAGGAGAATGGAATTTGGGAGCTGCTTACATCATCTCTGAATTGAGGTCTGCTCGAGTCCTGGCTGCAAAAATTGACGCTGGTAGGCTTAAAAAATAGCTAGCTCACCTAGAACAAGATCCAACGTAGACTTTGTGGCAGCATAACATAAATATTAGCTGACAAGTAATTCAAAATGGTATGAAGCACTCAACACGGATTCGCAATTGGCTCAGTCCAATTTCTCGAGGGTGCCGTGAATATATTGCAGTGCACAACGACGGAGATGTCACTTGTGTTATTTAGCAATGTATGATGTGTGTTCTAGCCTAAATTGTAGGTGCATGGGTCCCATATGTCGATTTAAAAGAAGATGGTGCACTCACCACGGATTCTTGATGGTGCACTCACCACGGGCAAATTTTCATACACCACCAGGATCGCCTTCCGCACAATTAATCCAAACCAGCAACATCATAGGATACCCTTACCCCAAGGCAGTGTTCTTGCAAAATATTTTGTACCCAGATGTTGAGGGACGCCAACGGGATTCAAAACATTATTTGCAAGGAATAATCTGCTGAGACCTTAAATCGATGCTTTGAAGCCCAGGAAAATCCTGGCATAGTCGAGCATACAATCCGCATAGTTGTACCAAGTTTTGTGGCTCAATAAAATCACGGTTGTTGGAAGTCGGTGAAGCTTGTTGAGTGTTCATACAGGTTTTGACTGTCTTGAACTGCTCGATGAGTGACCTCGCAATAAAATCCGAAAAATACAAACCTTTCACCCAAAAATCAGCAAAATTGCTCAGACCCTGCAGAACACAGTTTGGACCGAGCGAACCAGTGACCCATGTCCTGAACGCAAAAAAGACACGGAGTTTTGATTATTTCTGGGTCTTGGCGGACGTCAGGATTGTCGGCAAATTGCAAGCGGTGTCGCAGATCCCAAGCAAGCGTCGGCTGGCAGGTGAAGTCGAGGAAGGTCGAGGATCACAAGTGGCAAATTCGGGCCGCATCCGCCGCATCTGTGGGTGTATCGGTGGCTGTGCAATACCCTCTACCCTCTCGTGATCCCACCACGATGGGCGTTGACGCTGCGTCTGGTGGACGCCATGCGGGACATGGCAAGACCTTCAACTAGCACCAGGTATTCATATTCAGCTTGTTGAATCACAGACACCTGAATTCGGTTTGCAGATCTGCTTTTGATATCGCCACAATGATTGTCGACTTGAAGACTTGGCCGGTCCATCGGTAAGCAGACGGTTGTCGGCTCTCAACGTTCAACTCTTGACCACGACAGCTCTCCATCTCCCAGATGAAAACCACGCAGAAAAATAACAAAACACATATCAACGGGATCGACGAGAGTGATCCTGACTCGTATCGGCGGTACAAAAAATGGCGCGCTTCTCGGGAGTATAATGAACGGTGAGTATCGTCTCTTATTCTTTGAGTTGCCGACCCCTACAGCTACGGAAACAGGAATAGGGAAACCCGCAACGCAAAGAAGAGGGAGCGGATGGCTGCCTTGCGCGCCAAGCAAAAGCTGGACCCTCCCACTGTCCAAGCAGCGCGTTTAGCGGCCAAGGAGGAGTCAGCGAGGAAGTACCGTGAAAAGTGTGTCATTTGTTCTTCGGGTTGGACCTGCACTAATTTCTTTAACTTCAGGAATCGGAATATTCTCGCTCTCAAGGCAGCTGTCGCCCGCTCCAACGCGAGTTGGGAGCGCCAGTGCGCATTGGAGGATGCTAGGTGGCTCGCCATGCGCCAGCGCAACCGCCTCGACCACGCTCTCTGGGACATTGAACCCGACGCGTCGGATCAAGAGTAACTTAGCCCGTATCTACCACAATCGATAACATACACCTGAATACAAGAATTATACTTCTCACACGACAACTATACCACAACTCTATCATGTCTTCGTCCGCACCGCCCTACCGTTGCGAGCCCCCATACCATCGGGATCCTGGGGAACCCAATAGACTATTAACTGGGCAGAAGATGTATCTCGTTTGCGGAAGGCTTGTCAGGAAGCCCGGCCTCTACACGTCTTGGTCAATTTCTTTCTTTTCCTTTGACAGCAGACCCTGATAATATTGCAGGCCCTCTGCCGACGCCCAGTACAAGCATGTTTCGGGGGCAACGGTGAAGCGCTATCACAACTACGACCATCTCTTGGCCGCATGGCATGCTCGCTGCGATCTCGGGGAGCATGATCATCCGGTCGATCCGCGGCATGGTAACCGTGCGCATGATCGGACACCGTCACCCCCGCCGTCGAGCCCATCACTTTCATCACCCGCCTCGCCCGCCTTGCCCGCCTCACCCGCCTCACCCGCTCCTCCATCGCCACCACTGCGTCTCTATTACATCCATAGTCGGTCGCCCTCACGCACTCCATCACCCATTCCACGCACGCCTTCGCCTGTTTCGGCCTTGACTCACAAGGCTCCGCCCGCTTACACGGCTATCTTCGGGAACCGATCACCACTGGGACCATCAGTTGCGAATTCGACTAACTCGACATCGATAGTGCGGACGAGTCTAACGCGTGAGGAGCACCATCGCGCCCGGGCCCGTGGACCAGGCTAACTGCAATATCGCCTTCCTTGGTGATGGGCAGGGCGGGTTCAGCCTGGTCCTATCTTACCCTACAAACACTAGTCATTCATGTCCTTTTACGAGTCCAATAAATCCGGGATCCCATGATTCATGCACTGATCAAAAATTTGAGTGTTTCTTCTCTCAAAGGTACATGGACCGAAAGAAACGAAAGCGCGAAGTGTACAAGCACACCGCTTCGGTGGAGGAGCCCAGTGCCGCCGGTGCCTCGGGACGACGTGTCCACACTGAACACCACCCCGCACCACCCCGATCTCCTGAGAAACGTCGGGATTATGATAACTTCGACATTCTGATGGGCTTTCCTGAGGATAACGATGGAGCGGGCGGGCCTATCACGATTGAAGGACCTGCCGCCCTGAAAATCAAGGTCAAGAAGAAGGCAAAGAGATACGAAAACTCGGTGAGTGTTTTTTATGTCATTTTATATTTTTCTTGGGACTCAGATACTGATCGCTTGCAGGACCATCCTGTTAAGACATGGATCCCTGAGCGCGACAACTATCTGGATGGCCTATTGCAACTGAAAGGGCGCGGCGCATGGTGGTCTAATGGCTGTGTGGTGTGTAAGCACCCAAACCCGACCTGGCGGTGTGAAGATTGTTTTGGGAACCGTCTCCTTTGTGGGGCATGTGTGGTTGAGAAGCATCGGGATGAACCACTGCACTTCTTAGAAGTGAGTTCTAATGTTATTTTCGAGAATTTCACCGACTAGTGTTCAGGAATGGGAGGACGGCTATTTCCAGTTTCGTACAATTAAAGACGACCTCAAGCTGACATACCAAATTGGGCACCCATTTGGTGAGGATTGCGAATCAAATTATTTCGGGGAGAACGAGATCCATGGTCGTGTTGGACAACAATGGAATTCATGTCGTCGACGTGAATTTTTGCTGCTGCCCTGGTGCCCCAACCGAAGTCGCGCAATTACTTAACATTGGCTGGTATCCCGCAACACACACGGATCCCTCAACGGCAGCCACCATCAGCTTGCTCCGCCGGTTTCACAAACTCAATCTCCAGGCGCGACTCCCAGCGTACGACTTCTACAATACCTTGGTTATCTTATCCAACGCCGCGGGATCAAGGAAGCTTCCGGTATACTTATATTTGGATTTGCATTGGAAACGCACTAATGAGACTTAGAATCGATTGCCACAATTCATGAACATGGTGCGCGAGTATCGCCACCTTCAAATGTGCAAGCGAGCTGGTCGTGGACACGATCCCGCGGGTATTTCAGCGACACAACCGGGCGAATTAGCAATACCATGCCGCGCATGTCCTCATCCGGGAATAAATTTACCTGAGGGTTGGGACAAAGCGCCCTCCGAGGTCGCGTGCGTGGATTTCATTGTCTGCCCGGTAAAAATGCTGACCTCGTTTACGAGATAGATGGATTTATTGTATGATGGTGTCCGAAGATGCAAATTTCAAGATGAAAGGACGCGACCGATCCTCCCGGGATAAAGATCCAACACTGGGCCCGGGTTGGGCATACATGGTGGCCAGCAATGAATATCTCAGCTATTTGATTAAACATGTGCACGAGGACGAGGTGCGCAACATGTCTGGAGCGGGGATGCCGTATTTATCGATTTTCAGATTACTCATTGTGTCTCCTTCGCGGCGCTCTGGTCGGCCAACAATAAACGCGCCAAAGGACTTCGGGCATCGGGGATAGGGTCAGTGAGCTGTTCGCGCCATGAGGTGTTTCGCCCATTGGGCACAGGAGATCTCCAGCGGGGGGAAAAGTGCGTACGCATTGTCGTTCATGATTTATCAGCGGCTGATTACTTGCAAACCTAGATACTCTAACATGGACTATTTGTTCTTCTCGAGTTTAATCGGCATTACGTTGTTAACGGTGGTTGCGAGCTACGACATTGCCTGTCAATGGGGCCGCAATTTTTGGAAACGCGCCAAGAAAATGCCCGAAAAACTTCAGCTGCCGGATTGGGTGGAAATAATCTTCAAGGTCCCTAAATTCCACCTCCCGCCCCATGTCAAGAAATGTCATGGCCCGTATTCTTTCAACTACACGAAGGGAGTCGGACGCACAGACGGGGAGGGGGTGGAGCGGAATTGGTCTTGGCTGAATTGCGCAGCAAGATCAGTGTCTGTGATGGGCCCAGGCGCGCGAGAAGACACCATTGACGATCTTTGCGGATTTTCTAACTGGAAAAAGACTGTCGACTTAGGTATGCGGCTTGCAAATCCCGCGGTTTGTTTCACTGACCGGCCGGCTATCAGGGAATTCGTTACTGCGTAAAATGGTCTTGGCGATTCCTCAGGCCATGATCCATAGTCGGGCGTTTTTGTCATTCACAGAGGGCTTGCGAGAAGGGCACGAAGAGGACTTATGCAAATGGGAGAAGATGGTACGGGATTGGGAGGCAGACAATGAGGCGAGTGAAAACCCGTATGATTATGCGGAGGTGGAGGGTTAGTGCCTGATTCGCCCGTCACTGGTTGCTTGAATCAATTAACTTGGGTTCACAGCGATAACCATGGCCGACGTACTCGCGCGACTAGCAGCAGAAGAGCACACACGGGTTGCCACGGAAGGGACGTCGGCTCTAGTCGTGAAGCCCGGGCCATTTTTGATTGCAGGCATCCAGATCCAGGAGGATCAGTGAGCGCATTTCCATGTGAATGATACAATTTATTGACACTATTTTCAGAGCGGCATTACAACTCGAGGTCAAACGAGTCAATCGCACGACCATTCAAGCTACTGCGCTCCAGCGCTCGCGCACATTGCTATTGGGCAAGGTCAAGGCGCTGCACGATATTCAAGACGCATATATGCCGGGTTTACGGACCTGGATTTCTCAGCAGAACCCGGTGTTGCCAACTGGAACCAACGCAACACCCGAAACAATCCCCATTTACCTACCTTCATCACTGCCGGCTAACTCTCGACAGGCAGTGTGTGTCACCGCTCTCGTGGAACAAGAAGACGCGCTTCGCAATGCTCAGGCGGATGAGGCATTGCGCGACCTTCGTTCGGGACTCCGGACAAGAACTTTTGCGCACAAATTCAAGCGGAAGCACACGGGTGGGCAGGGTGCATACACGAAAAGTCGCGAATTGCTTGATGGGATTGAACATCGCATACGCACGGCTGCTACGCGGTATCGGGCAGCACGGGCCGCCCTCTTTGCATTGCGTGGGCCAGGTCCGTGGGAGAATGTGCTCCAGGAGCTGAGGCAGGAGGACATTCGGGGGATGAGTGAGCGCCTGCTGAACGACGAGGAGAAGGAGGAGAATCGTAAAGCGCGGCTGATGGCGGGGTTGTCAGCTGATGCGGATGGGGCGGACATTGACGCATATGGGGAGCCGGTGGAGCCGACCGTGCTGTTCAACCTCGAAACAGGCGAAGGCCGCCGGACTCTCTCCTGGATCTGGTACACAGGCACGATCAAGGATTCCGACACTGCAAAGGACGGTTCACTTCATGAAGGTAAGTCCCATTTACTTGTTATTCATAGTCTTCTAGGCTAACTATCAACAATACAGATATTCGGATAGAGTGGACCAAGGCGCGGGCACGCGCAGATCGCTGGAAGGAAGAGTTGATTCTTTTGGAAGAAGAAATGAGGCGAGTGCTGCAGTTTTGTGCTTGGAAGGGACGGTGGTGGGAGGGAAGGGTGCATTGCGGGCGCAATGTATCCCCAGAGCTGGAAGAGGGGCTGCAGGCGTATGCGCTGGCGCAAGTGGCACGCGAACGGAAGTGGGAATCTGATTGGCAGCCAAAATGGGCAGCGGTCCGCGAGCGCGCAAAGACGGTGATGCGCGATCACGTCACGGATGTAACTGAGCTGGTACCGTTGGAGGTGGAGCTGGATGACGAGCTGGAGGAGGAGGATGAGTACGATGGGTTTGAGGAAGAGGAGGATTTATTATAGATGTATTCACAGCTATTCTGAAATTTTTTTAGCCCCGAGATAATTGCCTTTTGGGGCTGTCGGGAGTGCGGCATTTGGTCCCGCATCGCCCATAGTAATTCTTTGATCGGAACCCGTTTTGCATGTTGGCTATAGTGATTATTGATCGGAACCTATTTTTTTTGGCCAAGCCGGGTTAAATATTATTGATTTTGATGGGAAACCATTTTGCACGTCGGCTATAGTGATTATTGATGGGAACCTTTTTTTTGGCCAAACTGGGTTACGTATTGTTGATTTTCGGCAGTCCCCGAGGTTAACACAAAGGCGGGTGATGATGCCGAGATGCCGCTGCAAGTGCTACTGCAAAAGGAAGGGGCACATTATAATGTGCACCATGCATGAGAATGCAATGGTCACTTTGTAACGTGCACCGGTGGCAGGGCCAGTGCACATTATAATGTGGGTACAAGGACTGTTGACAGAGTAGTAACATCCTCCTGGCCATCTAGTACACCTCTGGTGTGCTTTTCCTCACACTCCTGTGCTGCTATCTGGTCTATCACCCCCACTTCGGCACTAGGCACCAAATCATCACAACTTAGGTGTATATTGGCAGGGGAAAATAATGATACTGTATATCCATGATAGTGAGTCTCATATTCTGTTTTCCTGAACATCTGGGAAAGTGGTTGAGCCAACAGAAGGCAAAATCTACAGCGCTGTGCGTGATCTGGCATTCCATATTAGGAAACTGACCTTCAAGATGGTTCGGGCATCGTACAAACCCTTCCTGAAACCTCTGGCATGGTTCAAATGGTGTTTTGAGGGTTTCCAACATCTTCTAACAAAAGTATCACAAAGTTTTTTCAGCCTCCCCCGGGACCCCCCCCACATACGAAATTTTAATCCCGAGTTCCCCTTGCTTCGGACACAAAATCGCTGTTGATGGTAATGTGATGTAACGTGCATTGACCATTCATTATCTACACCTTCCGGTGTTCGAATTTCAGCCCTATCGGCAGCTGCACGTATTGTGTTCTGCCGAACAAAACTTGGGAACTGAAACCAAACGAACACTGGTCCACTCGCCCCGATCGCCCGCTCTGTGGTAGTGTCTCCAGCATTACTTTCTGCCACATCGATGCCGACGCCGATGCAGTGCCGCAGACGCCGCCACCGTCGCCTTTTCACTGGTCGTGCTAGCCACATCCCAGCTTCGCCCGCTGCAGTGCCTTCACGAACTAAATCCGCTGCAACGCTTCAATGCAGCGCATCAACTCTGAGCCTGAGTGCAAAGGTCGTGTATATACCCTAGGCTGCAGAGTTAGAGCAATATATATACTATAAGACACGAAAAGGATACTCAGCTTTGGTATAGGAAGACAGGAACTCTTCGACCCGTCTCTAGGTCGCTCGTACTCGATAATAAGGCTTGATTCGCTCGGACTGTGGAAGACAAGATGGGGGGAAAAGCAAGGGAGAGATCCCCTATATGTTGCATGTCACTATTTAAATACATGATCGGGGTGGCTGTACGCGTGCTCTCGCGTCACCAGAGCCCAGCGTGTTGCCAGAGAGACCCAATCAAGTACAAACATCGAAAGAAAGAAAAAGAAATGACGCCAAAATCTAACTCCACCATCCAACAACAGCAAGGCTCGGGATGCGCAAAGACGAGATAGGGAGACGCATCCTGCCGCCTCAGGAGCCGCTATAGGTGGTCCAGACCTCTAGCTTGTCAATCCCCGGCGCACACCGAAACCCGCTGCGCTGTCTGGATAGAGCTTCGATCTGGGATGTTGGAGGTGGAAGATGAATGGATGGAGTGAAGTAAAGTAGAGAGGAGATGATAGAGATGGTATAATAAATAACTCGCCAGCCCATCCTTCCAAACGCGTGAATAACGCGTACACGCGCTTAAGTCGAACTTGAGGACGCGGTCACATGATCCCATGATGCGTGAGGGTAGAGGCGTCGACGAGAATATTGACTCTCGGAGCGGACAAAGAGGAGGAATCTGGACCATGTGGGAAGAGAGTAATATTAGTGTGTTCAGGAATGGAGGAAAGAAAGAGTGGCTGTTAATGCCCGAGTAGGAACTCATGAGCAACACCCTAATGGGTAAATGCGACGAGTGTGCCGATAGGCACTTCCACAACGGGCACACTCCTGCCCACATGGTAGAACCGAAACCTGACACCAGGCAGGAGCGTTGAGCGATGCATGCCCACCGGTGTTGGCCAACGATAGCAACATAATAATATTGGGTGCAAGTGGCGGCTTGTCGAGCATATCGTAGCTGTCAAAGCTAGTTCAAACTCCGATCAGATGCTGCCAATCATGCCGCCGGTGGTTTCGCCAATTCCTGAATTTCCTGACGGAACCCAGGTTCCTACCCAGCAGAGGTTCATCAGACAGAGTAGCTGTAATGTGTAAATATAATTGGTGACCGTCAAAATCGGACTGTGTGACATGAGACAACATGATGTTACTAGTCACAACTTCGGGGATGAACCTCTCTACAGCGGCTGGAAGAAAATATTGGTAAACAACATAGCCACAGGACCCCGCTTCCAAATTGGGTTCTTCTCCTAATCGGGTGGTATCTCGGGCATATCTGCGCGCCATGGTATACACCTCCCAATCTCGGCTCTTGGAACTCCTGGGTGCCTTTGATCACCAGCAGCTCCCTATATCTGATTTTTGGTGTCCCTTCTCACACATTCTGCATTACAAGACCACCCTTCAGTCAATCATCTCTTAGCTCACACCGATCAAGTCTTGGATGCTTTTTTGGCTCATCCGAAATCCTCTCAGTCTGTTTTGCAATGGGCAAACACCCTGATAAAGGGGAAATATGTTGCAGCTATCCGAGATCTTACAAGAAAAGAAAATGGCTGGCACTTTGTTCCGAGTCGTGCAGCTATGGAAAAACTCGAAGAGTTTCGCATCGAGGACATGGCACGGGAAATGAAAGAACTGTCTCCGGAGCTGTGGGATCTTATCAGCCTTCTTCTGTCTGCAGACAAGCAGTCTCGCGACGAAGACAATCAGATGGAGACTGACAATGATGATCTCCCGAAAGATCCAAAGTCAAAGGCCAAGAAACTGGCCCAGCGACGGGAAGCTCTGCTTGTAATTGTAAGACTCTCCTCTGCGCTGACTCGAATTATGGATCTAATTATGCATACCGACAGAAAAAAGTCGTGATCATCAGTATGATGATGCAAAGCACAAATCAGCAGTCCCAATATGCTCGAGAGCATTATCGGCATCATTCTCCATGCCTCAAAACACCCCATCGAAGGTCATCGAGACCCTTGTGTGCATGGGAATATCAATCTCAGTGGATAGTATCCATAATGCTGTTTGCTCCCTCCCCCGGGAAACATATGAAAGGCTTCGTACAATGGGTCAAAGCAAGGGGGTTCGGATCCGTCAAAAAATGGACTGATGCCGCTTTTCTTGAAAATGACCCTCTCGTGGACCCTACCTACCACGTGACATCCAAATCGGATAATTTTCCGCGTGACTGGTTTGCGTTGGCAAGAAAATTGCCTTGAACTCGGTGGAATACACATCTGGTAGTGAATCTACAGCTATAAATACTCCAAGGCCTGCCAATTAATAAAACCAAGAAAAACAGGTGTGATTACAAGCTACCAGAGTGAGCTACCAGTGACAAGGAAATTGAGGGCAAGATAGATGTCCCAGGATAGAGCTGGTGTTACCATACATGGAAGCTGAGTGGGTACCCCGTTCTGGGTCAAGTCGGGGACAAGCACAATTGAAAAGGACTCAGTATAGTGCAGATCAGGTGGTGATTGAGACGGGGATCAGCAGGTGCTAACGGCAAGTTCCGCATGACACAGCCACATTCTTACCGGTCAATCGATCATCGTGGTGAGTAAAGTTTAATTGCTGAACAAAAACACTCTGAAACACACATTGGCGCGGGCTTGAAAGACATTGATTCAAGATAGAGAGGGCCTTGTGAAGTCTCTAGAGCTGTCTGGGCCCATTTCTGACCACCTTAGTCGAGGGTGCACTTTTTTTTTTTTCCGGCCTCACGGCCGACCCTACCTCCCTGCATCCGGTGCCCGGCTTGACCGGCCTTCAAGTTGTGACTATGTAACATTACGGTCACATGGTCCAAATCTTCCGGTGACTGATTTCTCTGTATTGATGAGCCGGCAATGTGTCCAGTGGTGAAATCAGCCGAAACGCGCTGATTTGCGATTTTCTGAATATTCGCGGGAGTAAGTTGCAACGCCGAGGAGTTCACGGACACGTGCTTGATGGGAACAGCGCGCACTGGTCTGTGGCGTGTCGGGAAGGAAACGCGTTGTAGGGAAACAGGAACACGTTTCGTCTGAGCAATGGTTTCTATGTGAACAATAGCTGTTTGTGATTGGCTGTGCAGCCCCAAACAGAGTAGGTATAAAAGCTCGATGTAAATTCGATAGAGAGAGGAATACAGCCCCACTTTCACCCCACTTTTGTTTTTTTTGGTTTTCTTTTGTTTTGGACGGTCGAAGCGTCCTCGAGACTCGATCCCAGCACCCTGCACGACCTATGGAGCGTCGCCCTGAAACGGGTAGACCCAGTGCAGGATCGTACTGGTTGTCACCGGCAATGTCGGTGGCAGTCCTTATGTTTTTGTTACAGTTGGTTTGGATGGACATGATGGTTTGGTCTGGAATGGATTTATGGTTTTGGGTTTGGTTTGGGTTCGGTGACGCGGGGGGTAGAAAGATTGATCGGATGGATTCGACGGCGAAGGAGGAAGGAGAATCGGTGGAAGGAAATTTTGATCGTGTTTCTCACACTCGGCGGCGCGCTGGCCGCGCTGCCACCCAAACTTTATCGAACACACTCGCTACACTGGACCAGTTCGACGTCACTCGACTGGATTGCAACACACATATATTTTGTGTGGAGCCCCGACCTCACTGCGCTTATGGTTTGGTTGTGTGTGTGGTTGGCAGATGGATTTCCGCTTTCATGCACGCACACCAACCACGCGCTTCAGTATTAAATTGTAATCCCACTACTCTGTCTGAGGAACCTCGTAACCGCGGCTAGGTAGGAACCTGGACAGAACCAGGCTCCAGATCCTTCTTTGCCGATCGTGTGATGTCACTGTCACGATGCGGCCGATATCGCCGACATGGCCCTGGTCGATGCACCGCAGATTTCAAACTCCGACGATGGCACACAGAGTGGTCACTCAACAGAACTCTTGCTACAGGCACTTTGAAGACAGCTTTGTATGGAGAAATAGAGAGGTTGCGCAAAAGCTGCATGGCGCGCAAGGTCTTTTCATGCAGCTATTTCTAAACTCTGCTGCGGCAATCTGGTGGGTGATATGAAGAGTTCTGGGAGCGCCTGCAGGTAAATGAGCGCAAATCTGCACGTGGCATTGCACAGCTGCATGCGGCTTTGCGCAACCTCTCTACTATGCTGGAATGGTCCCTAGATATAGTGCTGTTTTGGCAGATCTGCAATTACTGTCTTATCCCGCCTGAAATGAATATTTTCCGACTTAGAATGCCCAATAGCACTCGATGCAGAGCTTTTATTCCCAATCCACCAAAACAGGATTTTTCGCAATCATTTATCACACATTTCATACTGCCAACATTTTCCGATAGGCGGCACGACGATGGAGTTCTGTTTTGCAGTGCAATGAAAGCAAAAGACCGTAAATAGGGGCGGAACACAACTAATCAGCACGCTGCAGACGCTTCTCGGCAGACCCTGTCGCATAAGGTAAGCACAGTGTGTCAGATGGCGGCAAAGCTCGGCAGCCTCTGCCGATCAGGGGCCTGAATGCAGCGTATGGAGTGGTGGTACAGTGCCGGACAATCAAAGTCGACAAATTTGATGGACCATTTACCTAGGTCTCGGCAGGTCATCGGTAAGCTTTTTAAACGATGGGAAAGGTGTTTTTACATCCAAATGGTTCATCTGGCACGAGCCGATTTCCCTCAAACTCAAAAATAAGTTTTGACCACCTCAAAAATTTGGCCAAGCACCGAAAATTAGCCGAAAAATGCCGAAAAAAATACCAATTGACTCCTTTTTGAAAGTGCTATCTGAATCTGTTGAAATCTGAGAAATTCCACGAGCCGTTCTTCCAAAAATTGATTTCCTTTTTGGGATAGCAGGTGGGCAAGATCGTGATTGACCAAGATTAGATTGTCCAGGGCAGCGTGGATACCTCGAGGCACGGTTCGGTACCGCATGCCTTGGGAGCCACCGGGTGGCTACCGGTGGCTCACCGCAAAGTCTCTAATAAGGCTGTGGAATTGTGAGACACATCGCGACAGCTCCTGGCCCTGGATATATTTTCGAAATCGGAAAGTTTGAATTACTTGATCGGTTGATACAACTCCCTCGACGTCGAATCAACCACGACAATAAGCAGAGGTCGCTCCACAAGCCAGTTCAAGTAAAAACCGAAGACCGCTAGTTGTGGTAAAGGCGAGTTATAATTAGAGTTTACTCCAAACTCCGCTGAGCTTAATTTCTCGCAGACAGACACTTCAATACATTAGAGACTTTGCAGTGAGCCACAGGTAGCCACCTGGTGGTTCCCAAGGCATGTGGTACCGAGTGGCTCCGCCCAAGTTATGGGGGGCGACCTCATCCGGTGGCTGACCAACCGGTGGCTGACCAAAAATGTCCGGTGGCTTGTTTTGAGGGGAGTGCATGTCATTGGACGCGCCAACGGCACCGCATGCCTTGGGAGCCACCGCGGTGGCTCACCGCAAAGTCTCTATTTCTAAACTCGTACCTCGTTGTATTGAACGCTGAGCTCGGAATGATCCGCAATCCTTTATCTCAAGGGGGTTCGATTTCCTTTGGACCGGCGCAGAATCCGAAGAAATGCGAGATCTGAGAAGAATCAATCAGAGCCACGTTGCATAAAACTTTGCTGGAGGCTGTCGAGGTCAAGGAAACCCTCATAGTGTATATATATACCCGAGATTTTGACGCCACATGAATCAAAACCGATTCCGTTATCAGTTCGACACACAGCTTTCTTTTTTCTCGGGCCTGCCGGCGTTTCAACTGAAAGTTTGAAAGTCGGTGGCAGAACACATCAGACGAATCAATCAGACATAAGGTTGGCTCTAAATATATTACTTTGGATCGATACAATGCTTAACAGCCACTATGATGCTCTATGCTAAAACCGATTGCTGGACCATAATCCAAAATTGATGTGAAATCTATATTTACATTACAGACCCAAGGGCCACTAGGGCGTCGTTGTTCCCGGAGAAGGTGTTGTATCGTCTGCCTCGTCATCTGCGAAAGCATGGAGTCACTACCACGTTGAACCAAGACGATAATGATAGCATACCACCTAACGGCCACTGAATGGCGCCTTGCCGATGCCCACGACATACATGCCGGTTCAGCATCTTTTCAGTCGAGAAGAAGCGCTTACAGCGCGAGCACACATGCGTGCATTTCTTCCCGTGTAGCGCAACTTCATGCCGATGGCGGTCATGCTGCCGCGTGAACACTTCCCCGCAGCCCATTGTGCAGGTAAATGCTTTTCGAGGCTTGATCTTGTGCGTCCCCATGTGCACTTGGCGTGTGTATGGGCTCGTTAGGACGCGTGAGCAGGATGGATGCTGGCACGGGTACTGCGCGCGCCGCCCATTTTTACCACTCGCGGTGCCCAGTGCGGGTGATGTGGCTCTCCCGGATGGTGGCTGCGTGGCACAGGCGATGAAGGTGGTGTGAGAGGGTGGAGGGACTGACGTCGATGCGGATGTTGGAGTGGTCCGCACATCGCCGGCCGGAGGTGGTGTGCACGGAAGGAGTGGGGACGGCGTTCGGGCGGACTCTGTGCAATCGGACGGAGGGTGTCAAGCACGCAGGTGCGATACCCATCACTGAAATGTGTTGAGGATCGCGTTTTGACACAAACTTCAATGTACGGAAACACTCACGGCGTGAGAAGTCATGCGTGTCGAAGTCGCTGTAGACACTGGTATCGGCAGACAGGCAACCGGACGCAAAGTCCAAGTCCAGATCATGTTGCAGGCTGAGGTCTCCGTGCGAAGGTGGCGACGATCCAACACTCGAGGACGTACTGGCGGAGAAAGAGGAATAGTAGTCCAGCGCAAAGGACGTATCGGACATGAGAAAAGAAGACATGGCGCTGCGGTCCATATCCACCAGGGCGTCGAGGGACGAATCCAGGGCCATGGATGCGAAGTGTGGGGATTTGGCAGTGGAGGTCGAGGCCCTGGATGGCTCGTTCGCAGAGGCAGAGAGGGTTAGAATAGTCCCATTTTCTCCCTGGATGCTCTCGATATTAATGATTATCCCTGCCCAACTTTCAGGAGCGGAGCCAGTATGGTGCACGTTGGGTTTGAACTTGCAAGATAGGCCTTTCTCAGCACGGACCGAGGTTTATGTCGACCGCTGAAGAAAAGAGGTCTTCGACGGGAATACTGAGAAGCATCGTGGGCAAACAGCGGGGGATTCCTAAGTCACGGACCTGTTATTTAAATATCCGTAGCCCCATTGAGCTCACCGGCGTCTTCCACGTAAACCTGGGCCTAGACTTCCTGTTATGGTAACATTCCTGCAAAGCTACGTTCAATCACCGCGCAATCCCGCCGAGGCCGGTTTGATATTTTTCGACAGAACCTGCCGCTGGGGACGGCCTCCGAGATTGCAAAAGTGTTCACCCAATTCCAAGGAATTCTGGAATTCCGGAGTACAGTCAAAGATGAAGCCAGGCGACTTTGCGGTAAATTACAACTTCACGGAACAGGCGGAGCCATTGGTTGGTTTACGCTGGGTTTCCTCCGAGCACCGCTTGCTGGATTTGTCCTTGACCTGCAACACACCCCGGCAAACGGATCCACCGACGCACGCTGGGAGACGCTGGGTCACCCTTGGTATGTGTGGGCGCAGAACGCGCCTGTGCTACCCTGCGTTTCCAAACGGAGTATTCGGGAGTCAATTCAAGATTTTCCACCAGTCGTCCGGGAATGGATGAATGGAGGTATAATTCTTTCCCTTTCTGTCTTCCGAGCGACTGACAGTATGTTTGCATCGAGACGTGCTCGCAACACCCTTGGGAACTTCCGGAAAACCGGAATCTACCAGCCAGTACCTGTGGCCTTTGGTATTGAGAGAGTTGTCGAGAGCCCATTGCGCGATGACTTCGCGAAGGTCATGGCCGATCTTGTCAAAATATCTCGCTAAGCGTTTGGGGATACCGTACTAAATCTCGGGTGTTCCTGATCTATTACAAGCCACGGAAGTATCACAACACCGCAGTTGCGATAAAACACGGAACAGACAGAACATTGATTAGGTTTTTTTAGATTGATCACCTGTATGTTTATTTTCTCTTTCGCCCCAGGGTAGGACTGAATCCGTGCGAGTTCAGTGAGCTGCATGAGTCCGGGGGCCAAGAGAGAATATGGCTTGGCCGGCGATGTGAATGCGAGGGGGAGATAGCGGTTGTCAATGAACACCGACTAGTGCTTATCACGTCCAAACTCAGAGAAAGCCAAGCGGTTTCATCTGTCCCACGGAGTGGGCAAACAGCCGTCTTCCAATCATATTTGGTCCCATTGTCCACTCAGTTCTGGCTTACAACTTGCTTGGTCCACGCGGCGTAACACGCCTCGGTTCCCTATATCACAGTATATTCTCGACGACAAATCAATGTTCCACCCTGGTGCCTTGACGACCTAGTCGCAGTACCAGCAGGAAAGTGTCGATCCCCCCAGGTATTCATCGACTTGTCTGAGTGGACAACAATTGTTGCCGGTGCGAGCGGTGTTGTGCTTGAAGTTGAAGCTTCATTTCCACATATGCGGCCTGATCGAAGACACCAGAGATATCCGGTGCTCAAACAGTGAATCGATATCAACCAGTTTGAACTAGGGACAGCAACGCAACTTGGCGGCGGTTGAAGAGTGCTGTACTGGCAGAGCGCTAGCGCCCGCGGCGGTCGGGCTGTCAGACGCACAGCCAAAAAACCAGATATCGAACAGTGCTCCGTTGAGAAAACCACGGAGCCACAAAGATAAATATTGGAAAATACTCAGTGCTGGCGAGCGCCCATAAACTCTAAGCGAGACCCAGGTACCCTGGGCGCAAAGCGCATATATATCCGACAGCTGACTTGATTCGCGGAACGAGAAATTGCGCGAAAATTAACGAGGCACCAGTGAAAATGAACTGTGGATTCGCGCGACAGATTTGATCATTTATTGCCACGTATCTAGGGTATCCAAGGTATCCAAGACCTTTCCCGCCAATGAAGACCCGAGTTCATATTTTCGAGCCGGCGAATCTTTTGAGGGATGAAGTGATTTCTCAAGCCCGAAGAATCGACATAGATAGGACAGAAGGCGAAGACGAAGATGACCATTCCATTCAACCAGACACCACGGCCCTCAAACACGGAGTGGAACGAGACCACCAGGAATCGGAATAAGACAAGAGGAGACATCGCCTGTGGCGCAGACCGCATCTAAATACACCCCTCTTCCTGGAACCGCGATTGGGTGGGGTCTGGGTATGCAACCACCAAATATGCGCACCACAACCCACATTCTACCATTGGTTATGAAACAGAGCCCTGGAGCGCACGTTAAAGAACAAAAGCAGAAGAAAATCGGAGACAAAGTAGTTGCCGATCATCTTCGAATTGATCATGAAGGAGCAGCCAGCACTGACAAAAGACGTATTGCAGAGAGTCAAGGGGAAATCCCAGGGAAGAGCGGTCAAGGGCACCGTGAAGATATCTTGACTCGCGTATATCTATGTCTCTAGTATTGGCGCCTGGCCAATCAACAGTCGGCCTCCAGACTCCCGTCGGGCATGATCATCTATCGCAGTTGTTGAGTACCACTGGCATGCTCAAGAGAAAGGCGTGGAAGCTCGCCTGCCGCACCGCCGGCTCACTCGCTGGGCCCCGCGCCTGATTGAAGGCAGAGACGTGCGAGGGAGGGATCCATTGCAGACAGTTCTCTTCGCCGCACGGCGACTCGCCGTTGGAGGCCGTGACGTAGGTGGGAGCGCGCATGCATGCATAGTGAGCCGCTGGGATAGTCAGAATCATAAGTATGAGAATTATTGGTATGAGAAGCGAAGGGCGAAGAGCAGGAGAAGCAGGGGAAGGAAGGATTTGACTCGACTTACTGAAGTCCGCCGTCCTATCCTCGCACCAGGCCGCATCGCCCCCGAGGATAATGAGATTCCGTATCGGATCCGCGCGCTGGATTGCGTCTGTAAAGACGGCCTGTTCGGCCCCGGGGGCGTAGAACAGCGTGGGGTTAGTGAAGTTTCGGAGACACTTGAGCTGTGGGTGTTCGTCATTCGTCAGTCAGTCGCCAGGCGCATTCAAGGAGGAGAAATCAATGTTGCCTGCGCACCCCAGGATCGCCATTACGGAGCCCGCGAATGCCGAGGGTGGCGAGGAGCACGACATCGACGAGTGAATAGCACGGGTCATACGCTACCAGGTAGCCCGCGGGGAGCTATACGTTGCCATAAAGTCAGTGTACATAATGATCTCGAGATATGATTTACATAATGCGGACCTGGAAGATGCGGCCCAGAGCGATGAAGTACGCGATCTGGTAGCTGCTCCGGAGCTCCCAGTTGTCTTGCGAGTGGTCCTTGGTGTACTCATACCCGGCACGGTCCCATCCCCGCTCATCCAGGCGGTCGAAGCCGCTGAAACCGGCGCCGAACGCGCTCGTCGGGTAGGCCGGGCGTTCGGGGTGGGCGGAGCGAAACACGGCGGCAATGAAATCTCCAAAGGGGAGAGTTCGGCGATGCGAGGCGTAAATTGCGTCGAACATAACATACCAGCAGTTTTCGCAAAGAACCCGGCGGTGTCCATGGCGGCGTAGTATTCGCCGATTTGACGAAGATGTTTTTCGAGGAGGGCGGCTGGGAAGGTCAGGAAGAAATGCGGGGAGATAGTGATTAATGTCTCACTCTGGGATGAATTGAGCATATGAGCAAGGTCAGGATGTAAGGAGAAATCTGGGGGATGATCCCAATGTGCATCCCAGTGTTTTGAGCCGTGGAAGTAGGCGATTTCATCAAAGATGGTGGGTTCTCCAACGGTAATGGGTGTGACCTGGGTGATTCGAGGCGTTTTCTGGATACGTTTGAACGAGAATTCCAAGCGTTTGCTGTGTGGTCGCGATTACCTCGAACAGGCCACACAGATCATCGCACTGATGTGAGGCCTCGGCAGCACACCTAAGGCCATTTTGAGTGGGAAAAAAAGGTTTCACGAGATCTCCCACAAGTCAACAAGGTCGTGAGTCCACACAGGATGTGCATTGCGCTCATCTTGCGTCCAGGATCCAGAGGCATGGTGAAGACCCAAAGATGACGAGTCAAGACAACTCAGTCCATGAGTAGCACATTCCCGGGTGAAAAGACGCGACGTGGGATGGAGCCTAAGACTCCAAGAGGGATTGGTTGGGTGCACGAATATATCGCGCGGCATCGTTTGGAGGAAGAGGCGCCGAATTACGCAATCACTCCAAACATGCACAATCGGCGCTTATCAGATAAGTTACGACCACGTTGGAGGCCGATTCATGATCATCTGGGCAGGCTAAGGGAGCCTCCAGCCTCGTGCAAGCCCTCGACTTTCAACGGCAAACTCAGACCAGGTTTTCTTTTCCTTCATGGACTCGTTACTCGAACATTCGTCTTGAAGTTGCGCAGCTTTACAGATTGTTTACAAACCTCAGAGTCCAGACTATGTACCGAATACCGGCGACACTATGACCCAGGCTGCTGGTGCCGGTGATCATCGAGGGAAAGGATAATTACTCAGCTGATATGAAATATTAGAACCCGGCCTTCTTTTCCCGTAGGCTGAATCTCGTACCTCGGCTGGCACGTATCGGGATGAATCTTCCGCTTCATGCATCTTGATTCTTGATTCACAAAAGGAGTTCTTCTAACTGTGATATCTTGCTTACTCATTTTTCTTTGTCTCCAAGGTCAGACCAAGTCTACCGGGGCAATACCGGCAGATGGTTAAAAAGTGATCGGCGAGCATCGGTATAGTGCTGGTAGAACGGAGCTTAGGAAACTGGACATCGTAATTTTAAAGCTACAAGAGCGCGGTGGGGTGCTTCGCACCCCACCACTTTGGTTGATCAAATCCGTTGCGAAGTAGCGAGGTCGGAAGATGCCGGACAGCTGATGGCGGAGTTCGCAAAGGCTTCAGACGGATAGGCATCACCCTCTTCACCCTCTTTTTAAAATTACGGGTGTCCGAAGCCTTTTTAAACTCCGCCATCAGCTCTAACTTTCTCATGCCGTGCCTGCCGCGTAAAATCCCATCATCACTCAACGTGTACAGCCTCGGCAAGTCCAGTAAAATGGGTCATCTTGAATGCTCAGTCCCTGAGTTGAATTTATTTTGATTAGATTTTGCAGGCACAATCCATCTCTGTTACGGTTCCATTTCACACCCTAGAGGAAGGGGATGTGAGACCGCAAAGCGGCCGAGCAGCCGCTTGCAATTTTTAAAAGAGAGGTGAGGTGAGGTGAGGTGATTGTCTCGCACGCGCATCTGGATGATACAGCAGTTGCAGAACATCTTGTGGACCGCTATGGAATATTGACTCACCAGGCGACAGCAATAGGTAGACCCATACTATGGCCTTCCTGCCGAGTGGCTCCTCCACGTCCTCGTCGCTTGCCAATCCCATAAGCCTGACACCAGTTACTGCGACCGGGAAGTCCGGCAGCGGTACCCCTTTCAAGAAATGCTCCTTCTGCTGCTCTACGTAACGTGCATTTGCGGGCGTCAGCGGAACCGCCGGGATGTACATCACTGGCAGTGAAAATGAATCAAGAATTAGTAGTAATCGAGGGGTAATAGACGGAACACGAGACCCACCGGCGGAGTCCTCGGCGCCGGTGTGCTCTTGCTCGACCGAGTGAATCACATCGCAGAAACTCGAGTCAATGAGGTCGAATGGAAGGTCAAGACGTGTGCCTCATCCCAAAATTGTTCCAAAACCGTGTCGGGGAGGCGCGTCAGAAGCGCTTCGAGTCCCGCCATTGTGTGGCGTCGCAGCGGCGAGAATGTGGGGGGAAGGAATCTGGATAGCGGACCAATAGTACCGGCATTCACTGCCAAGCCACCGATAGCCAAGCGGTGTGTCGGGTTTCCTGGAATTGTGTCGGATTTCCTGAAGACCGTGTCGCTTGCGGCGAAATGTGTCGGATTTGCTGATCTGGGTGCGGGTTTTCCAGGATATGTCGGATTTACTGATTTTTGACAGTTGTGTCGCTGTGTCGGGTTTTGTATATACTCCCAAAGTGGGATGTCGTGAGGGACTGATAGCCGAGACTAGACATTGACCAGACTTCTTTCCTTCCAAATGCGCTATTGTACCGGCTCGACCTCCCTATTCCCGAACTCCGAATTCTGGAAATCGAAACTCACTTGTATCCAAAAATTGTGCTTCTTCTCCGGGATACTTTACTACTCCACCTTTGCCCTTAGCATCATCTCAGTCCTCTCCCAGCGATTCTTATGCTGTGCATCAAACCAGACCATAGCTTATACCTCAATTATCTCTTTGTCCTTCCTTCTGTGCTGAAAAGCATCCGCCTTTGGTCCCGCCAGGTTCGTCGATTCGTCAAGTGGTTCGATTCCACAGCAATACAATTTCGTCTTGGTTATTCAACAGTGCGTTCCTTCAAAAACACACTTCCGTCTTGCAGTTATGACTTCGCTCGACTTGAATACGCATATGCAATGGCACTCAAGGACACCGTGTTCGATACCGGGTTCCGGCAAGAACAAATACCGGAACTGCCACCTCTTGTGTGCCTTATGGACGTATCAGACCGCCCTCCGCATCATCCAGGATTATCGCTGGTACGACTACATGCCGCTGCTCACCATCTATAGGAGCGACTTTCTCACATTCTGAATTTGCCGGTGGGGATGCCGAGGGGGATGCCGATGATGAATATGAGTTCGTATTACTATTTGGATTGCTGTAATGCTACCTATCTACCTACCTGTGAAGATAAAGCGGGTAAGGCCGACGAGCGGCAGGGCCCGCTACTAGTTTTTGGGGTTCTCAACGATTCGAGGTCACATTTAAAAAGACGTCGAATTAGTTTGCTCGTAAGATAGGACTACTTATAAAACTATGTACATTAAAAATCAAAGCGGCAGGTCCTCGGTTCTGGGGGACCCCGCCAGTATTTGAAACAGGTCTTCGAGTGTTCGTGCTGTTGGCATTTCGAGGCAAGATTATGCATTTCCTTTTGGTGTTTCACTGCGCACCGAGCACGGATGGTGGTGGTTGGACGGAACCTCAAGGTTCGGATCAGGATCTGGTGGTATGGCGTTCGAAATTGTGTCGTCTAGAAAGGCTAAAAGATGCTTTGAGAACTCAACATCATCTTCAGCATTACTCAAGGCACGCCGTTTAATTTCGTTTTGATTAAGGCCACCCTCCACCCAAACAAGCATATGACAATGGAGGGTGCCTCGACCCTGCGCCTCGACACCGCCGTAATAGGCCTTGACAACACCAAGAATACCTCCCTCAAGGTTTTCTTGTTTCGGATCATATCCAAGAAGTGCGGATATAAATGCTTTCATATATAAATTGACAAATTGTGCAGCTACAATCGGATTCTTCGCGACAAGGACCGATTGGTCCCAGTAATCAGGTACTTCAGATGGTAGCAAGTAATCCACATCGATTTCGGAACCAGCCAGAAATTTGACGATGGGATTTTATATGTCTGCCGGATTGATTGTGATATAAAAACTGGGAAGGCCTTTCTCAATCATGAGGCCGCGGATTTCATTTCGCATTGCAACTCGTGAAGCAGAGAAACCGGGTACAGAGGATGCGACAGCATTCACCTGCTTCAATAAATTAAGGACCCTACATTCCTCGGCATCTTTGGGTCTTTGGGAGCAACAGAACTACCGTTTGCAAGATGGAACACCGTACGTCCTCAGGACCTCCGATACCATATGGGAAAAGGGTCGGATAAATCATTGGGAAGAGCAAACTGTCTTTACGGAATTCATTCTCAGCATTGTGGTCATGAGGATTTTTAATATAGCCTCCACCTTTCTGGTTCACATGCCGGAACGCAGCAGCTCGTAACTCGTTCGAAGAAGCATGGCCATCAATATCGGTAATAACAACATTTTGAAAAGGAATGTCGTTGGAATGGGCAGTGGAATCATTGGGCGGCGGTGGAGTAGATTCATAACGGGCGGTTGAAACCTCATTCGCAGCCGAGGGCAAAATATGTTCAATTGAAAAAGGGAGGACAGGATTCTCATTTAGATGACGGAGGCATTCTTTGTTGATCTGAATATCCTTGTAAAGATGATTGTGAGTTTTCAACCATTGAAGGGTGGCACGGACACGGCCAGTGTTGACGGCTAAAGGTTTTGCATGATCGCTGAGCCATTCAGGAGTTGGCGGGGAAGAACCGACGAATAAGACACTGACAGGTGAGGTAATCTCGTCCACAGAGGGGGGTAAAATTTGCGCAATTTTGGAAGGCTGTTAGGGGTAAATGATGATATGGCCCTTGGTACCGCGTTGAGTCGTTGGCAGAACAAGATCCTGATTTTCTTCTCTAAGCTGAACAATCCAACAGTTCGAACGGCAGCGAGCAATCATTGCCTCCTCAATAACCGTGAGATCTTTAAGTTCATCCGGAACGGGACCAAGGAATAATTTATTTGCGAGTGATAAAGGAGGGTGTTTGTTATTTTTGAGAAATGAATGACAGACAGAGCACAATGACAGTAAAGGTGGACTGCCATCAGAAGGAACGGAAACACCGTCGGGGTCCAGTAGAAGATCGTTGAGTACATCATTACCATCCAGCGGCATTGGAGGCAGAGCACATTCGGGATGAAGCCACTTGTAGCGCTCAAGAACCAAAATCGTCGTCGAGTCTATGGTCCGGCCGTTTGATGATGTCTGTATCGAACATATCCAGTGATAATGAGTATTGTGAGATAAGAGGAACAGCTTCAGCGCATGAGGCACAGGTAAAAGTTGTGAGGGCCTCGGACGAGGTTCTTTCACGAAATAACTTGATAATGTTGTCTTTCAACGCCTGAGGAACAAGTTGCGGCCATGATTCGCGAATTTGTTTCACCTGCTCATTGAAGCAAGTCGTCTTCTCATACAGAGCTTGTTACTCGCGCTCGATGTGTTTGCCCTTTTGCAGAACGAGGATATAGACCCGCAATTTCTGGCACAAAACTCGGAGAGGGTCAGAAGGTTGATCCAGGTTAGTCAGAATGCGGTGCATCGGATTGAGGGAAGTCTTGCTCCCATGAATGGCAGTTAGAATATGAACTTGAAGGTCCGGATCTATGGTATTTATACGCCATTCGTTGTAGACATCAACACAATCGGGGATAGATATACCTGGAGGAAGGGAAGACGGCAGATGGGAGTGAGAAAACTGAGAGTAGAGGCCTGACAGAATATGTTTTGTAATGGCGGTACGAATGTGGTTCGTGGTTGGTTTCTCAGGCAGTTCCACTCGATGGAGTGCAGCGATGTACAGAAGAATTGGCCTTCAATGAGCTTCAAAAGAGTCAAAGAAATCAGCAACGGAGGCACAAGAGCGACTTTCTATGGTGGCCAATTCAACAGTGAGCAAGTGCTTGCGAATTGCAGCCTTGATCTTGAAGCAAAGATTGCGGCTTGACTTCGATGTGGAAATATTTAAACCTACCGCAACGTGGAGAGGTGCTCAGTGGAGATTTTGCTGTGGTCAGCAGAAACAATTATATTGAGAACAGCAGCAGACATAGAAGCTGCAGAATCAAAATCCTGAGCTACAGCACGGCAGGTTGAGCGGTCGAGTCTCGAACACGAGTTAACATCTGAGATGTGGTCTGCACAAGCCCCTGTCACGAGATGATGAATTAACGCTTGCCTACATTGAATAAGATTCATATCATGGTGGGGAACAGTATGCAGGGTAAGAGCATGTTGAATTGTCTCTAAATCAGAATATAGCACAGAGATATGGGCATGGGTGCGGTAACGGGCAGTAAAGATATCACGGAGGATATTTAAAGATGTGGTAAAAGGATTAGGCATATGAGAGTGTAAGGCACGAGAGGATGAGGCGCAACTACAGGCCGATGGCTCTGAGCAGGCACAAAGATCAGAGGAAGCTGCAAAGAAAAGTGTTAGACGAGCCAAAAGGGGAACACCAAAAACATACGCTGTGGGAAACCAGCATCGAGATCACCATCAACATCCATCGGACAATCTTGGATGAGGACGGTTGCTGGAGCTGGGTTAACAGAGTTAACAAAACAACCAGAGAGGAGGAAGAAAGCCATACGGGTCGATGCGAAGTCCAGGATGCTGGAAGTGAGCAGAATGCAAGCCCTGGGAAGAGAGTCCCGGCAGAAGAGATGCCAGTCACGACCCAGAACAAGATCAAAGGGCAGCGAGTCCTTGATAGAGAGATTTACGTTCATAACACAGGTAGACCCTTTGCACGGCAGAGACAAGACACCAGAGGCGACAGATCCAGAAGACTTGATACCGGAGGCCAAGACCCAGTCCAAGGAGAGCAAAGATTTTTCATGGTTAGCGCAGAAGGTTGAGGAGAGGGGGATATCGAAGAAGGTAGCGGAGGGAGGCGTGGGGGAAGAAGAGAAAGAGCGACGATGCGATGCCACGTCACTCGGGATTAAAAGGCCGAGTCTGAAATACCGAGGTTTCGACTCAAAAGTAGTGCTTACGCAAATAACGCTGATGAAAATATGATGCTCGCCAGTCAAAAGTAATGCTTACGCAAATAATGCTGACGAAAATGTGATGCTCACCAGGCAGTAAAATTAAGGCGCCCTAAAACCCTTACCTAAAGGTAGCGGGAATCCTTGAGCCTGCGTTGAAATCTTCCGCATTTCGACTTCTTTCTGGCAACTTTCCCCTTTCGGCCACCCAGGACTATGGTCGGAAAACGTCACCATGGCGCAGTGTGCTCGTGAAATCAGTGTTCTGACTTACGAAACATCATGTATGTTGATGACGAGTGCGTTTTGACGTCCAAAATGAAGGGAGAGCGGGAAACAAATGGATCTGCAACAATTTCTGCAACAATTTCCACGATTTTCACGGAGTTTTCCCTGGAGATTTACTTGAGATTTGCTAACCCTGAGCCACCAGCAAGATTAATTACGAACAGAAATTACGACCAGAATCACCCGTCCGTCCTTCCGTCTTCCGGTGGACGGGACGGCCGTGCTCACTGCCGTCCAGCGACGGGACGACATGCTGGGCAGACCAGTGGCCCGGGGGCGGGACGGGACGGTTATCCGTCCGTCCGTCCGTCCAACCGTCCTGGACAGGTACGGTGACGATCCCTACCGAGTCGTGATGGATCTCGTCAAGATCTCGTGATAATATTGAGTTCGCCGTGATGATGGTCAACGTCAAACGACTCTTCTTTCCTTCCAACAATTCTATGCTCGGAACTTTCAAGAAGCAGATTGCCGAGGACGCCCCATATAAAAGCCAAGTATGACATCTTTCCCTCTCGACCTCTCGTTGACTATGCAGCGTATTGTCCAGCTCTTGTTCGCTGTTACCGCAGCCAGTCTCGCGCTGGCTGCCTCAACACCCAAAATCCATGGCACGACCAGCACCAGCACCAAGAACGATAAGACCGTGCTCATCCTTGGTGGGGGTGTTTCCGGTATCATCGCGGCGCGTACGCTGGTGGAGAAAAACATCACCAACTTTCTGATCGTCGAGGCGCGCGACGAGCTCGGCGGACGGATGCGTAGCATGGAGTTTGGCGCGGAGGGAAAGCGCGCGACCATCGAGCTCGGTGCGAACTGGATCCAGGGCACACAGGAGGGCGACGGACCCGCGAATCCGATCCTGACGCTCGCACGGGAGCACGGAGTCAAAACGGAGGAAAGCGACTTCTATGGGTCTGTCGGTGCGTTCTGTTTCGTAATTCACGCACCGCAAAATTGCCGCAAAACGTAAACTTTCTACCGATCACGTAAACGGCAGATAACGTTGCAGAAAGTGGTCTGATGCGCCACTGCTTTCTGCAACGTTATCTACCGGTCAGAAATTTTATGGTTTGCGGTGTGCATGCCATTGGAATTAATTTCAATTTTACATTAGGGACGTACGACGAGACGGGAAAGGTCGATTATTTGGATGTCCTCAATAATGCTGTCGACGCCTATACCAATCTGACTGTCGTAGGCGGTACGTACGAGTTTGAGCATGATGGACAACTCAAATGCTGGGCACTTATATGCACCCATCGATAGGTGGAAGGGTGCCGACAAAACAAGTGGATGCGACTTGCCGGACGGGATACTCCCTCATCGGCGTGAAGCCGAAAACACCGGCGGAAATGGTCACCGAGTACTACGTGGTACGTGATTCTCGCATTTTTGAAGGATTTCGTCCTCTAATTCTTTCTCCCCTATGCTTAGTTTGTGCGTATTCGCGCGATGAAGTAGACATTACTGCGTTTATGACCTGATTTATAATTGTAGGACTGGGAATATGCGCAGACGCCCGAGCAGACGTCCTGGATTGCCTCCTCCTGGGTAAGAGTCTGCTTCCTTTATGTATAGTCATGTCCTTCGACCAAGGCTTCAACGTTACAGGCGAACAACTTCACGTTCGACCCTGACCAAGGCGGGTTCGCTGACGACAACTTGCTCTCTATCGACCAGCGCGGCTTTAAACATCTCATCCAAGCCGAAGCGCAGACATTCCTCAAGCCAGAGCAAGTCCTTCTAAATGCGACGGTACGCACCATTGGGCATTCGGGCGACGGCGTCATCGTTACGCTGGCGAATGGCACACGTATCAGTGCCGACTACGCGATTTCTACCTTCAGTCTTGGAGTGCTGCAGAACGACGACGTCGTATTCGAGCCAGTGCTGCCGATGTGGAAGCAGGAAGCAATCCAGAGCATGACAATGGTGCGTACCGGGTTGTCTCCCATAACAAATGGCTTTGAACTTATGAGCGGTAGGCCACGTACACGAAAATATTCCTGCAATTCGAGGAGAAGTTCTGGTTTGATACACAGGTGCATCACTTCGTCCTCATTTTATTACTGGTCTGACCAGACCCCAGTTTGCTCTGTATGCGGACAAAGAACGTGGGCGATATCCGGTCTGGCAAGGTTTGGATCTCGAAGGCTTCATCTCTGGCTCGGGAATAATCTTCGCTACTGTCGTGGTGAGTATCTCCAGTCTTATTCATCACTCATTCATTTATCAAGTATAGGGTGACTACTCGGAGCGCATTGAAGCCCTTTCCGACGCGCAAGTCCAAGCGGAAGTCCTCGATGTCCTACACACCATGTTCCCAAACACCACTATCCCTGCGCCGACAGCGTTCTTCTTCCCTCGTTGGTTCTCCGACCCGCTGTACCGTGGGAGCTACAGCAATTGGCCCGCGAGCTTTGTCAGTCCGCACCATACCAATCTCCGCGCGAACGTGGGCAAGCGGCTTTGGTTCTCCGGCGAGGCGATGAGCCAGAAGTATTTCGGTGAGTCATGATCATACGATCCTTTTTGAAACCTATTTAGCACGACGTTTACGTTAAACGGGGAATAGGATTCCTCCACGGCGCGTATTTCGAGGGGATGGATGCCGGTGGACGAGTGGCAAACTGTGTGCTTTCGGGCGGACACTGCGAAGGTTTGCCGCATGTCGAATCTATTCCGAATTCGAGTCCGTACATTATTTGAAGGCATATTCTGTCCATTGTGCGCCAAAATCAGATACAATGACCCTTGCAACGCGAACTAGCGTGTATTCCACCATTTTCATACAAGCCTCTTATGATTATTGAGCCGAGTTTATGTAAGTACCTGTTGCAAGCAATTCTAGCACTTTCAATTCTGGCACTTTCAATTCTTTTCCTAATCCGATTCTCACATTGGCGCCATCCACTCTTCCTAATATAATCAAAATAAAATAAAACCTTCCTACATTTTATCTATTACTTTAACTCTAGTTACACATACCGTACATGTATTTAGTATCTACGATCCCCCAGAATCCAATGATAGTGCCATCCAAACTCTCTGTCTGTTCCTCTCCACCCCCTTCCCTCTCTCTCCCAACCATTCCTTCATCATCTTCGGCGACTCTCACGGTTCGATTCCACAGCGGTACAATTTCGTCTTGGTTATTCAACAGTGTGTTCCTTCAAAAACACACTTCCGTCCTGCAGCTATGACTTCGCTCGACTTGAATACGCAGATGCAATGGCGCTCAAGGACATCGTGTTCGGTACCGGGTTCCGGCAAGAACAAATACCGGAACTGCCACCTCTTTTGTGCCTTATGGACGTATCAGACCGCCCTCCGCATCATCCTGGATTATCGCTGGTACGACTACATGCCGCTGCTCACCATCGTAGCTAAAGAAAACGGTCAACTTTGGCAGTAGAAACAAGTTCGCAACCCCTTTGTTTGACGGACTTTGAAGCAAGCCCCTTCTGCGAAGTGCCCGGACTTCGGGGGGCTCGTTTCGAACCTACTTATAGACAAGGACTGCTGAAAACGAGATATATGGTGCACAGCCACAAGCCCGAATCTGGTCTGAGCGTCTCGCACTCATGTATCTTTTTGCACAGATCTCCCGTTCGAAAGCCAAAATTGGTTAGACTTCTGAGAGGGCGATTCGCCGATGCCGCAGCAGTCCATCGAGACAGACAACATCTTCAGGGCATAGATCATTATCCGCGCGCTTATTCTGTGTTTCTTTGTTACTTTAGGTTTTATGGACGCTTTGCTTTTCCGTTTGTAGATTTATGGATGACTTGACTTGACGCCCTTAGCCTTATTTTCCTCGGACTACTTTACAACTCACGCCGTTGGCATCGCGAATCGCTCCCAACAATCGATACTGATCGGCGATTTCGGGCCAAAGTTCAACCAACTTTACTTGCGGTATCCCCGACCGAGACTATCCTTGTTGAGTCTAGAAGGAGACATTGGAAGACTCTCGAGCGCCAACATTGCGGAGCTCACAGGTTCTCATACGGGGAGCTTTTTCGCCGGCTTATTTCGTCGTGATGACCTCGAGGAGCGCCAGAGGGGGGACCCCGATTGGAGGAGAAGTAGCTTCACCGCTGACTCGTTTCCTCGTGGCGACCTCGAGGAGCGCCAGAGGGGGGACCTCGACTGGTAGAGGTGACGGGCACATTGGATGGAAATGTGAAGGACTTATTTGGCGGTCAGAGAAATATGGAAAACAGAACAAAAACGGAACTGCTCGGATTTTAGTTGGATTCAACTTGAGAAGTTAAACGAGAGGCATAGTGTCAATCGATGTTTCATTAATTGAATTCACTCGTGAGAAAATGCGGAAAAAATACTTGGAGGATCCCCCTTTGTGGAACAAAAAAGTATCGGCGGCGGCGTGGCCAAACTCGTCCTCAGCTTAGTTTCGCGAGAACTAAAGCTACACTGCGGTTTTCTAATGGCAGTTAAACGTTCTTATCTACATACAAAGTCCCAGAAATACACTACTCTAATCCTGTCCAAAGAACTCCTCCGCCACAAACTCCCAAATCTCCTGCGGCTTGTTGAACAGCTCCTTCGTGAACTGATACTTCTTCGTCCCCGCCTCCCACACATACTCCAAGATCCCGTCCTCCTGGTCCACATAGGGGATTGCGTTCCGGAAGTTCAGGCTCAGGTCCGCGTTGATGGGGAACGGCTGCGGCGCACCCTCCGCATCGCTCAGACCCGCGAGCTGCAGCTCGCCGAGGACGCTGCTAAAGTCGGTGACTTCGCTCCCCTTGACACCGCCGTCGAACTGCGAGGTTGTGGCGGAGGGGTGCCGCCGAACACCGCGCTACGCACGCCGTGCTTCTGGAAGAGATAGGAGGAAAAGACGGAGCACGTCGAGGCGCAGATGGAGTTCGCGACGATGACGTAGTCGAACCCGTCGAACGCGGGCGCGGTGGCGTTCGTCACGTCGGAGGCGGCACCGAAGTCGTCGAAGAAGGGCTGCGTGTACGCGTCGGCGACGCCGTTGATGGTGGTGGGGACGGGGGGATCGGCGAATTGCGTGTTGGAGGTAAGGAGGGTGTAGTTGAGCTGGTGGGCCAAAGGGCGTCAGCGGTGGATTCACGATAGAGGGGGGAAAGGCAGACTGACATCGCGGTAGAAGCCGTAGAAGTACTCGCTGTTCTGGTCGTTCGAGGCAGCCGCGGCAACCGACTCCTGCCGCGTGAGCTCGTGGTCGCGCAGCACGGCGGGGAATCCGGGGTACAGGTCCGTCGGGAATAGACTCCACTGCATCTGTATTGAGCATCTGAACAACAACACGAAGAAAGAAAACTCACGAGCGCCACCGCCCCCGCATAGATATACCCGCCGCGATTCCCCGAGTTATCGATCAACACATGCTTCACGCCCGCGTCCTTGAGTTTGCTCAGCCCTGTGTACAGGGTGGCAGAAATGCCGTTGATGTACGACTCGAAGTCCGTCCCGTCGGAGGGTTCGAACTGCTCGAAGTAGAGCACCCCGACGTGCGGGTGCGCAGCGAGCTGGTAGACGTCGAGGGTAGTGATGTGGCCGAAGGAGGTCACTGCGTCGAAATGTTAGATTGGATACACTCAGCACGAGAGAGAGGAATGGGACGGGACGGAGTAAGGCGGGAGGAGGCAGATGACGCACGGTTCGGCTGCGCGTAGTTGGTAGGCACGGCGAGCGACTTGACCTGCTGCGCCTCCGCACGGACAGGGCCCCTGGTTATCCGGGCGCACCACGCCCTTCTTGCGGGTCACACGTGCCGGGATGTCGACCTCACGCTTCTGCACCCGTTCCTCAACAGTGCGCTTGCTCTGCATCGCGGCGTCAGTGGGAAGCGCACACGTCTCGGCGATGAACGACGCGGTGGTATTGCCCGAGCCGACGAAGGTGGCGGCCCAGGGAACGGTGAGTGACTTATGGCCCTTGGCGGTCTGGAGGAGGACGGTGACGGAGTCGGCGCCGGGATAAAACGCGCGCTGGCCAAAGCGGCCGACTTCCTGCGTGAAGGCGCCCGAAGCGGTGTCTGGATCGCCATCTGGATCAGCAACTGTACTTTTAAAGGAGGAGAGTAAGAGACGCACCGGCGGAGTAGCGCGACATGAGGCGCATATAGCGCGGGTTGACCGTCTCGTACGCGCCTACGAGGCCCTTGTAGATGCTCGATTCGGTCGCGAGGTCGACGAGGTACGTCGACGCGTCGACGCCGTCGATGGCGAGGATGCGCGCGCCGTCGTACGGGCGCACCTTGACACCGAGCGCCTCGAAGTACGCCTCGAGTCCCGTGCGGCCCTGGTTGGGGAAGTCGTAGTTGACGAGGAAGGTAGGGTACGCGGTGTGCGCCGTAGGGCTCGAGGCGAGCGTGGCGATGGAGAAGGGGAGGTTGTACGAGAAGGATTCGGTGCAGGTGGCGGAAAAGAGCGTGTGCCCGTCGGCTTCACGGTTCCAGGCGTCCGTCACGGCGATGTTAAAGTCCCAGTCGGTTTTGTAGCCAGACTTGGCCGTTTTGGCCTGCACGACTGAATGTTCATCCATCATGAGCACAAAGATAAGAGTGAAAAATGGGGGACGCACCGCTAAGGAGGGCCCTGACATTTACGTCGTGCGGGATAAGAGGGTTCGGCGAGTGCTCGAACCAGGTCTCAAGGGAGTACCAGGGCAGCGCCTTGGTATTCGAGTCAATGACGGCCAAGCTCTGGTTCTTGTTAAAAGGAACGTTGAGCTCGCAGGCGTGGGCGGCCTTGCTGGATACCCAGGTGGACGCCGATGCGACAGTGCATGGGTCACCAGCACTAACTCGAATATCTCAGTTATCAGGCTACAGTCGCAGCGGATGCAGACGTACGATTTGGCGTGGGCCAGGCCGGCGGAGGCGGCGACGATAAGGAACGACGACAACATGCCGCGGACGTGAAAACGAACGAACGTGGGGTGTAGAGACTGGACTGCTCAACGAGTGCGGGCGGCCTTTATAACGCGATATCTCAGTCTGTGGTCCATGTGCGCGATGATGGCAAACCGTTTCGGAACACATGTTTTGCCCGTGATGGGGTGATTTCGCGTATGGCTCATGCTGTGCAGCCAATATGCCTCTTGCGAGGGTCCCCCTTCCACACTCGACGAGCTCACGGTGTGGCGAGCAACAAGAAACAATATAAAGTCCAAGACAACGCCCGTACTCGGTTGAGAGCAAGTCGCAAACTAACCAGTCAAACGCGGGGCTGATGCGATTGTGGATAGCACATGTTTTCCGGGTACGCCATGTCGTTGGCGGGGATCGTTCGAGTATCACGTCAAAGCTGACCCTACATTCCATGCACTCTGTTACTACGCTCATCCGGGGATTGCCCGGGGACCGAGTACTTGAATTCGAGACTGCGTTGCGTTTTAGTGCATCCAGAAACTCTATCTACTAAATTCCAAAGACGTTCAGACGCCACCCCCGGTCTTGGATTCTCGCGCCGTCGACCAAATGCATGCAGAGGGTTGGCCGGCGTTTCGAGCCGGAGAGGATCTTCCGGGTTAAGCGGTCTGAGTGGGCCGCACCAGCCTGCAACAGCGCGGAGACAGCGACTCGGAATCGGATATAATGAGTGGGAGTACGCATGGCGAGGTATGGCGTATGCATCGCGCGCGGCGCGGGCTTTGTGCGATCTCGAATAGCGGCCAACCCTGTCGTTGTCATTTGGAGCGGCGTCAACCCTTGTGGACAGCACTTGATGCTTATGAGAAGAAGATGCGAAAATATTAGCTGTCTGGTACTACATGTACCTTGCTATTTACATGTCGATGCGTCAACAGCTTCATTTCAACCAATGTTTGGCCCTGTGTATTTGATGATATTGACGCGAATAAGACACGTGATGTTCTTTATTGCACGATAATTTGCAAGGGGGGAACCGGCACTGACCTGTGGGGAATCGACTGTAAGAAGACCAATCTATAAACCAGGACCAATTGCGATATCCAATTTCGAGATTTCGTGCAGACTGATTCATATGTTCTTGATGCCAGTCCCAAGCCAGTCCAGAACGACTTGCTTCCCAAGGTACCTCCAGTGGCATGTTTCTTCACGTCGGTGACCCTAAAGTACCCACTAATCCGGGTCACAACTTCGAAATAATTACAGTACAACCACTCCAATATTACAGAATACAAGTTTGCATACAGCTGTCCGGAATACCACCGATTCCTTGTTCTTCTTCAAGTCCTTAGGCCGCTTCAGAGTCCATCATTCGTGATCGCCAGAAACAGGCTTCATCTTCACCCACAACAGGACCCCTGACAATACCTTTCGACCCTAGGGCTCGCGCCGGACAAAAATTTGACATTTTGGCTCAAAAAACCTAGGTTCTGACCGGACAAAAACTGCGATTTGAGGCCGGACAACCTAGGTCCTGTCCGGACAAAAACTCGGGATCTCGTCGACGTTTGGGTCGATGTCCGGGCGAAAATTTTCACCAAATTCAGCTGGAAACGATTTCTTCACCTCAAATTCAAGTTCGACTTGTGTATTCCGCATAGAAGAGTAGAAAGGATACTTATACGAGAAAATTTAGGTTTTTTTTGGGTCGTGAGAGCGGAAAATTACCCTTTTGGGAAGCCTGGGATAGGTCCTGTCCGGACAAAAACAACGCGATCTCGAGGAAATCTGTCCGGACAAAATCGAGGATTTCCGGAATTTCGGGCCCTACCCTCCAAAGGGATTGTCAGGGGTCCTCCCACAACCCGCCCTATTAGCACAAATCAAACCGCCTTAAATTAGCCCACCACCCACGCTCCAAATTTAACAGCACACGCACCTTGGCGAACATAGTCAGATGCCGACTGAGCATAATTTTCTCTGTTGCCTGGGTCCCCTTGGCCTTCTTCCAGCTCTCCGGCGCCTTGGTCGATTCGGGCTGTGTTTCCGGCGCAAGTTCGAAGTGCGAGAACTTCTGGAGGAGGCGGATGAGGAAGAAGGAGGCTTCGCTGTAGGCGAACTGCCAAAAAGATGTTCAGTGAGATGTAGAGAGGCGCAATAATGGAAGGAGCGCACCTGCTGGCCGAGACAGATGCGGGGGTCCTAAGAATGGTCGTTAGATGTTCAAAATGTTGAAGGTTCGAGTCGAAAAGACGTACCAGCATTGAAGGGGAGGAAAATAAACGGAGTCGGTGTCAAATACTTCTTCAGCCGTTCGTCCAAGAAGCGGTCCGGATCGAACTCTAGTGCTGGTGGGATGTGAGATTGCGACCAGAGAAAAGGAAATAGACGGACCGTCGGGACCCCATAGGTCCGTGCGCCGATGCATCAGGAAGACGCTGTAGCGCACTCTTGAATTTTTTTTGGGTGTCAGAACTGCTTCGTGTACGACTCGACAGAGGTATGGATGAAGACAATAGACTGACTTGGAATTAGGTGTAACGTAGAGAGGTTTATCACCCGGATTGAGGGCCGGCCAGACTGTGGCGTTTTCGAGGTCCTACATGTAGCAACATCAACTAGACGCCGCACTTTCGTATGCTGTAAACCCTACCTGGAGTCGAATGGCCTGGGTCGAATCGCACGTAAGTGAAAACAAAATTTAAAAGCGATTTTAGTGAGAATGGAGGGGGCGCACACAGGGGGGTACAACCTCAACGTTTCTGCAGATAAAATCGCATTAGCAAAGTGCAATGACAGGAGAAAATAGAGAATGGAGGATATATGCACCATTAATGAAAGCGCGTAAGTATTTCATCCCGCGTACGTCGTCATAAGTTGGCATCCGCGTGCCTCCCACGACGGCCAGTACCTCCCTGCGCAGGCGCGCTGCCATAGCGGGGTGCTCCGCGAGCATGTACACCGCGAAGGTGAGGGTTGCGGCTGTCTGTGGGTATTAAGAAGTCAGTGTCCGATACTCAGGCCGTGCAGAAGAGGGATGCGCACGGTATCCCGCCCCGCAACAAGGATATTGAAAATCGAGTCACGGATGACCTCTTTGTCTATTCAAACCAACCAAAAAACCGTCAGACACGTCACGGACATCCAAAGAGAACGCACCATCCGTCGCCTGCACCAAATGACTCAGGAACGTCTCCTGCTCCTGCGCTTGTTCCCCGTCAGGTTTCCCATCCCCTTGCTTCCCCGCCCTCTCCTCTCCAACGCCTTCTCCACAATACCCTCCACATACGCGTCAGCCACCATCCGGTGCGGCTTTCCTTTGTCCTTCCAAAATTCCGCCACCGGCCACTTTGACCCGAACGCCGCACGCTCGACCATGAGGATTTGGCCTTGGGTGAAGGCGCGGACGTACGTGTTTGAGGGGTGCGCGAGAAAGGCGGGGGAATTGGCGAGGTGGGCCGGGGCAGAAGAAGGGTAAGGGAGGCCAGCGGCGAGGGAGGACACGGAGGCGCCGAAAAGGAAGGCAGTGGCGGAGTCGAGGTTTGAAGCGGGAGACGCAGTCCTGGGGGGAGGCGGTTAAGTTATTCGGATGGCACGGCAACAAAGAGCGAGGAGTACCTGGATGTCCACAGCATACCCCTCCGCCAGTCGTTGTTTGACGCGGGACAGCGCATCGTGCGTGTGTCTGTCGAAGAGGTCGAAGTCGCTGATTCGTTCTACGCCACATCGCCGAATTCGAATTAATGTACAATATATCTTGGGACCACACACCTTTGTTGAAGAACGGCCGGCTCATGGTTCGGTGGAATCTATTCAAATTTTGCGGGGTCAGTCTTACTTGCTGGCAGCGGAGATGGTTCGTACTTCCACATATCGTCTGGAAATCAGGTTGAGTTAGCTCGAGTTAAAAGATGGTGGGGATCGAGTCACCATCAGAGTTGAAAACGCCTGCGAAGTCAATTTTGAGTGAGGATGCTAAAATTTGGAAAGCCACATACCAAATCCAAGCAGAGATTGGCCCAGGTAGTTCGCATCCGGACCTAAGAATCCATAAATATGATCTGCATTTCAACTCTGCAACACGGATTGACATGCCCTTCCAATAATTGTCGAAATCGGTCGCAAGAATTGCCTGCGTGCCACGAGTAAGCTCGTTACATACAAGCGTCACCCGTTGGGTGGAATACCTTAATGTATTCCGGCTCGAGAGTGAATACCTAGCATAATTCCACGCATGTTACTGGCCATCTATCAACGACTGCGAAAATGTAAATGCGCACCGCCCGGTCAAACAGAATATTTGCCACGACCGTGTTTCCGTATCGGTCACACCAGTCCTGCAGGAAATCGCCTGCCGATCCGAAATCAGAATCGACTGTCCTTGCATCCCGAGTCTGCTGGGATTACTGACCGGGATAAGACGTCTTCTTCATCGCCGCAATCAGAGACAAACCGCCGGGCCATTTGGCTGGTACTGCGGGAATCTGAACCGCATCGCGGGAGGCGGCGTCCCTGGCGTAGCGCCATTCTTGGAAGAGGTGCCCAACGATGACCCCAGCGGGTTGCGCGAGGACCGCAGCGAGGACGCGGGCCCACAGTGGCAGACGGCAGTCGAGAAGGGGAAGGATGCGGGTCAGGAACGCGTACGTCAAGGCAGAGGGGAGATTGGGAGGACTCCAGCGAGATAGACTAGGCCTGGGGGGAGCTCCATTGCTGGCTCGGTGAGACAGGCGATGGGTGACCGCCGGCTATATAAGTATACCCGACGACAACGGGGATCCGGCCGCATTCTGGTTTCGGGGTGATTGCCGGATTTGTTGCCAAGCTGTAAAAGAACACTGATGAGTTAAATTTCCAAGCAGCCCCTATCCTGAACGTGCCGATCATCGGATCACCAACTGTTTTATAATTAACGTCTGACGCGCGTCGTTGCTAATCCCCACCGCGCCTCCATCTTGCCCCACAGTCCCCGCACGTCCTATCTTTCGACCCCATTTCTCTTACGTGCCGGGTGTGAATTTCAAGATCTTCCCCGGATCGCGCTGGCACGCAGTGGCTCTCGAGTTGGCGACGCTGGGCGTTTGCATCGGCCAGGAAAACGGGCGAGAAGACCTATCAGAACGTAGAACGATGGTCAGAGTAAGGAGGTCGAATTAGGTGCGCAACTTGGGAAGACTTCATCGTATTCAATACCCAGTTCTCACCATACAGGATCCTTGACGCCCTCATTGAACTCGGCGTCTCTACCCACATCACTGGGGGGAAATTCGGCGGCAGGATTTTAGTCATTCGCGTTGGCTCGCTCGCAGTTCTGGACGCGGTGGCTGATTCCAACGACGAAGGCGAATGCTGCCCGCACGCATAGATCGCGTGGAGGCTGTGTGTGTGTCATGTTTTTTCTTCGTAATTCCATCTCATTGGACGTTTGGTACAGGTTTTCAGTTGCGCTAACGCAAAACTCCTCAGTCAGAGTAAGCTGTTGATGCTAAACCATGGCAAGCCGGAACTCATATCTTTGTGTCCAGGACTCCGTTGACACACTCTCGACCAAGGTACACACCGTCATTCCAACCGGCGAGGGCTGTTCATTCAAAAAGAAAGACGTCCAAAGAACATCCATTCAGATCTAACTACTTACCTTTCTGGAAAGGGTTCGAAACGCTTCATAAGTACGCAATCCGAAAACCGTCTGTGATCCGCTACCTCTTTGACGGCCCTCCCTATGCAGAACCAACGAAAACATCTGGAAGTAATTGGCACTATGGTGAGGATCCTTATCTTCTCATGCATCTTCTTCCTCACTAACGCGGACATGGCCGTCGATCAGACCAGTGGGTTGGAGTTGTCGACGATATACCAAATATTTCAACCTTCCCTCCCGCCGATACCTTGCGGGATCCAGAATTCAAAGAGTGGAATATGTGGTACAACCTGCTAAGTACGGGAATTAAATCGTGGCCTCTGTCCGGACTACTGGATATAATTTCAGAAAAGATGAATGTGAACAATTGTGAGTTAACTCTCTCTCGGAGAAGTTTTGGTGAGTTGCCTTGTGGAATTTATGCCGGCATATCTCCGTTCCCAGAACCTTGGCGGGCGCGGGATAATTTTGCACCCCCAAAATGTCTTCCATCTTGCTTCCTTCTCTTTGCCCCAGATTTGTTCCACCATCCCCTCGAGACTTCTCCATCGTTCAAATTTTGCGTTGGCTTGGACTGCCTCTTGGTCCGTGCCGCTCTCTTAGACCTCTTGCCTCTTCACTTAGCGCCCCTGAACACCTATCCCTTCGACGCCTAATCTGGGGTTAGCTTGTCATCTACAGCCCCACAGCAAGTTTCCTGCTTCTGTGCCTAGTGTTCCGCCGCAGCGACTAGTGGTCGGGAGAGCTACTTCTTCCACCCTGTACTCTCACTGGGGGCAAGGCTGTGGGCGTGGGTTCATGGCAGAGCACCGACACTTGCCATGGCACTTGCCATGGCCGTGCTCACACGATTGACAATCTTTCTTTGTTCTATTGTTAGATTGCACTGCGGTGTTCTCGGCCCGCTCGATACATACTTATGGGCACTTCGATGGCGCCTGTCCGGCGTACTCGAGAAGAGCGGGGAATAGCGAGATGGCGACTCCCGGCCAAGAGCCAACAGCCCCAAGGAAAGATGTGTATAGGAAACGGGACACTATGGAAGTACATACACATCTTTGTAAACCTGAAATAGTAACTTGAGAAAAATCGGGCGGGGAATTAAATTGCAAACCAAGATATTGAGTCAATAGTGATATTTTGAGGATGTACTTGTAGTTCGTTCACTCCAGTTGAATCCATCAAAAAGTCGGTTTGAAACAAGAACCTGCCGAACATTCCATTATTCACTCTAATCAATTGAATAACTCATGATCTGCGAACAGCGTCCAGTGGGTAACGAGAAAATCAGCGAGGCTGTGCAGGCAAGAAGAGCAATGGAGCTGAGGGCTCCTGAATGTTTTATGTGCTTTAAGAAACAGTCATCCGATCAGGGGAAGAAATATCTTGTACAGCCCGGCTGTAGAGGAGACTGTGCTGGCCAGGAGTGACACAGGGTGTGGCTTGATTCCCATGTTTTGCAAACGATGCCCTTGGCATCGATGTCAGGAAGAGCAAGGAAAAGGAGGGGGAAAAGAATAATGCTATTCATACCCGTGTGCAGTTAGACTACTATAAAACAAGTTCTAAACTCGATGAAATATGTTTTACCTTCGATCTGCATGCAACTTCTTTGAGCTTGAACTCTCATTCAGCAAGCAGTGTAGGAGTGCGACCACATTGAGCAAGGTAAAATAATATATATCCCTGTCTGAGATTCTGACCCCCATGGGTTGCTTTGAACCTCAAGTGCCGAGGTGGTGGTGTTGTGGCTCTTTGTTGCTCAGTGGATACATTGCCGATCAAGTGTTCTACTTCCCGATGACCTATTTAGGTAAATCTGTGAATGAAGCATTGCTGCATGAGTACTATTCAAGTGTGGTCCATTAGAGTGTAGCTTGTAATAGACAGTCTAAGGCCATCATCTGGGTGAGACTTTAAGGTGAGTCCCAGGAATTTCCGTTGGAGCCTAGGAAGGAAGTAAAGAACCGGCCGACCAACCTAGCAACAGTGAGAAGGGGCGGGTGTTTTCTGTCTCATTCATCATTTCACTCACGGCCTGTCCGCCCACTCATGGGTTGGAGAAACTCGATGGAAAGCCTGCAATGTAGAGTCATTAAACTCAAAAGAGAAGATTAGCACCCGCTTGTTGTCATTGATTCAACGAAGTTTATTCCCTACTAATTCACACTGGTGGGCCACATACTTTTCTGGTTTAACCCTTGTAGTTCAAGAATTCTTACGAAATTCACCTGGAAAATACAAAACTTGCATGAATTCGGTCGGATTGGGTCAATGCCGATGACAGCCGATCAGAGGCTATGGTGTTGCACATGATGTGAGCAACGGCGGCGGACCCGGCATTATAAAAGGCTCGGGTTCTTTGTGCATTGGAGATTGATTCCATAGGAGCATCAAACAAGAACACTAATCTGGTACAACTGAAGAAAGAGAGGAAGGGTAATAATGTTGCCTCGAGGTGCGGTTGGACTATCAACGCCGGCGATCAAAGTTGTGCAAACGTAAGAGAACAAAGACCGTGGAAGCTCTGCCATGGCAAATGCCATGGCAAAGTGTCGGTGCTCTGTCCATCAACTGCCATGAACCCACGCCCACGGCCGTTGCCCCCTGTGTTACCTGTCAAGTTCTTCGATATGACTGTCCCTCGATATATTTGTCGTTTAATTTATTGGTCTCAAATGTAGGGCACCGTTTCTCTCGGTTCTTGATCGACCGGAATCTCGATGTTGTTCGTTCAGGTCTGCTTACCCTCTGTTTCTTCAGGTGTTCTTCCTCGGGAGCGGTTTAAGTATACAATTCGCTGAACACCGGAAAAATTCCGCGTAAGTTTATTCCCTTTGGTACATCGCCCAATCCTTGATTGTTTACGCATGGACTGTTTATCTGCCCAACATGTACTACTGTGTTGTAATTGTTATGAAGCAATTCCTCTGTCATCTACCGCACTTTCCGGAGCGAAGCGGAGGCACATCTTGTCTCAAGTTTGACTTCTGAGAGACTTTAAGCTTCAAGGGCACGTCAGAATAAACGGAGTCGGTCGGATTACATCGATGATCTCAGTGGTATCTTGATGACAGTTGATGCGCTGAGAATATTCTCGCGACTTACGGACTAGGTGGGGAGTTCTGGGTTTCTGAGATATTGATCTAAATCCGATACGGGATGAATTCGGATGGACAAACCTGAAACCAGTATCTCTCTTCCCTCCAGGGCATTTCCTACAAACTGGAACAATGCTTTTCGTCTTGATCTCTTCCCCTCCAAGCTATCTACTTGGATCGGATTTTGTTTGAATTGCTTTGCGTCTCTGGCCTTGACTTGGGGCCCCGGTAATGGGAAGTGAAGGTTGCGCCGCATGGCTGGTTTATCGCCACGGGTTCTTTGCTCTCCGTTGACAAGCAAAGCATTACCACTGCAAATTCTATTTTTGTACAACGACCTTTGCTCGATGACCTCAGGCGAAGATCATTGTCAAATCCGCGGATCGGTCTAGAATCTACTTTGCCGATATCAGCCCGACATGGGAATTCCTGAGTATCAAAGGCTGAAGGAATGACAAGGATCCAAGCCTGCAGTTCAGTGTAGGCGACCTCGAGAGACGCAGGATTCATAATCGGAGAGCAAAAAGAGGCTACACATACAACGCCCGGAAATCCCGGGGTGGGTAGCAGAAAAATATAGTGAAGGCACAGTGATATAATAAGCAGGAATGCAGGAAGGCCGCGTTGAAGCACCAACGAACGAGCGACAAAAATATCCGTCAATACAAGAAAGATCTAACCATCTTAACCGGGAATCTGGGGCCAGGTTCTGCTCTCTCTAGGGTAGTCATCCTCGCCATTTCCACCTTGCTTGCTTTCTTGGATCGGCATCCCACTCAAAGACATCGACTGCTCCTCTGATTCCCTCCCATCCTCGACACCGCTCTGCATGACAGCTCGCTTTTCCCGTCGCACATCGGTGACTTGTGGGCCCGGTGGGTCTTTGTTTCTGTTTCTGTGGCTTTGATGGTTTCTCAGGTTGATTGAATAGAACGGTTTCGCCCCAACGAAGGCGAGGAATTTCAATCTGTTCTCCCTTCTTTCTCGTCTCGAGGATGTCGGCTCCTGCATGTCTCGTTGTCTGCTTGACGGCCGATTGGTTGTGCGTAGCTCTTTGCATTCATATGGTCGGTGGGTCAGTCCCTCTTCGATCGCAAGACTGGTTCGGCTCTCGCACGGCGTTGGCCGTGGCCGGGAGAAATCGGGTGGCCGGTCTTTGCCTGTCATTTAGCATTGGGTACAGGAATACCAGTGGGTGTCGTGGCGGTCAGGAGAGAAGCGGTTTCAAGTTTGGCTGTGTTGATCTTTGATCCAGCCCCTGTTGCTTCTCGTCGTTAGGAGCAAGGAGCATCATTTTGTGCCGTTGGTCCTTCTTCTGACTTCCCCTTCAATCATAACCTCGTTCTGAATTTCAGGTACATCCTATCCATCATCACAGACCACCAAGTTGGAACACGGAGCAGATGCGCAACGTGGAGACGGCGCGCCGCATACCGCGCATTAGTGTCATCGCTGTCGTTCATCTTCGAAGGGAAGGGCATGTACCGGTTGAAGGCAGAGGAGCAGAGCGAGGATGATGATGGAGGCGCCTGGCGCGCTGTGCGATGTTGCTGCGAGGATGTTGGATACGAAATTAGTGTTAGCGCTGTTTTAGACCCCCAAAAACGAACTGATCAAAAAAAAAAAAAACCGGAGGGGCGCTGACCCAGCCTCGGCGACGCCATCGTGCGGAAACCTTCCTCTACTTGGACCGTGTGACATCGACCGCGGGTGATGGCACGCGGTGGCTCAAAGTGGCCGCCCTCGCAGTCTGTTTGGGGGTTGGTAAACGGGGCGGCAAATGAGTAAAAAAAACGACACCCCTGAGTTCGTTCGGTTGGCATATAACTCAATCATTCGGTGGAGGCAATTAAAATAAAATAAAATCGCAACGAATATTTCCCTGGGAGAACGGGCGGGAATGGATCGATAAATCACAGCCAAATTTTGAGGAATGGGAGGTTGGTCTGCACCAGTGTTGCAGCGTCCTAGACCCCTATTTCTTAATGTTTGTTTGTCACTGTGGACGCGTTCCTCTGGCGCGCGACGCGTCATATCCACGTGACAGCCTATCTTCTCTTTTTCTCACCACGACCTCGCCTGAAGGACCCGGCGCTTGGAGGGACCTCCATGACAATTTGAATTTTTTTCTTTCTTGTTTCTGCCGTTTGAGAAATCCGATTTCCCGGGATAATCCCGGGGGAGGTTTAATGGTGAGGCTGAAATGCTTGGAAAAAAATACCTAGAATCTCGACAGCTCGTCGTCCAGAGGTATATCCCATCTGAATTTCCTTGGGCAGGAAATTTGCCACAATGCTCATATCATCGCTTCCCAAGAACTCTGATCTTGGGCTAAGTGTTTTCGCGATGGACTTGGACGGATGGGCTGCGGCTCCCTACCCCATGCAGTCGGAACGATAAAGTGAAATAAATACCTCTCCTGTGATTGAGGGCAAGTTACTCACTGCTTTCTGAAATATCTATGAACTGGCGCAATTCCCCAGCTCACTCTTCTCCTCAGAAGACTAGTCGACTTCAATAAGCCTGGTGGGTGCAGTATTGCCGCGCTTGCACACCCTTGTCTCTATTGGTCCCCGGCCGCCAGAATTCCCGCTCGACGCCAAATACACTGATGGAAGATGAGCCCGTGGTCGTGATATGCGGGGGGGCTTATACGCGTGTAGGCTCCTGCCTTTAGCTCTGGCGCTTCGTGGCTGTCACCCATGCTTACCCCATTAATCCAAAGTCTGGCAGTACAACGATACGTGTGTTGGAGGCGAATATGATATGGATATGAATACGATACACCATTTTGCATATTCATATTGTATGCTAGCCAGCACTAAGCGGAAAGCGACCGTGCACAGTTCAACAAGCCCCCTTTCGGTGAACGTACTCTTGGCTACAGTTTCAGTTCCAACGAGGGATAACGGCCATGCTTGAGATGCCCGAGCTGGTTCAGATACAGTAATGATGCATGACAGGGAGTTGAACACCCAAACACCGTGGTCACCGACCAATATAAGAACTACAACTCATTGACACGGCTGTCGCAGCATTTCCGTCTAGCCCGATGGTTCAGCTAGTCTGAAATCTGACTTGAACTACATGAAATCTTTCTTGTCATGTCAGGCGATCATTTTTGTCCATACTGGTGTCATGTTTAGGCAAGAAAAAAATTGTTGCAGACACGGGATAGCAACCTAACAAAATCTGACTACGCAGAGCGGTTTCTACATGCACCAAGGACTTGGAACACTCAAAAGTTTGTCAGAATTTGGTAAGAATCCTTCGCATTCGGCTGATGCGCATTGTTTACAGTGTTGTTTGTGTGCACATAAATGAGTAGAAAATGACTTGCCGACAAGGCATGGCAACCTAAGAAAATCCAAATATGTAGAGAGTTTGATATCTTTACTTGGAACCTCCTACACACTCAATACTTGCCTGACAGGGAAAGGGATCTTTTGTGTTTAGCCCATATGCTTTCGTTCATTGCTTGCCCACTGTAAATGAGATTAGAAAATTCATTGCGGACAACACATGGCAAACTAATCAAATCTGAGTATGTAGAGGGGTTACTATACCCAGAAACACCCTGTAAACCTTGGAAACGTTATCCGACAGTGGTCGGGATTTTTTGTGGTGAGGTCCGATCGCAACCTTCCGGATGTACCGGATGATGTACGAAAATAGCATGCGCCTGCGCTCTTCACCCAAGATTAGATGTGAGTTGGCATTATCCCTTAGCACAGAGGTTCAGAACCTAGTGTGAAAGTGTAGAAACAGACCGTTGTGCCCCCAAGTTTGTTCCATGATTGCATTCCAAAGACAAGGTGCCCAGGATTGTGAACGAGAGAGAAGAAGATTAAAAGGGAAATGCACCAATATACATTATGACTGTTGAAGATGCAATCGTTGATGGACTTACCACGTAGTCGTCGACGAGATTGACGATGTAATAAAGGACCAACATCAGGACCCGGTCAATAGGCAGTCAAGGCAACACTGACTCGATGTAGCCGAGTGTATGCCGCGTGGTTGGAACAAGGTACCCATCCTTCATCCCCTGGCGGAGCAGTTTCCTGGATAGAGGTTTAAGAGGTAGTAGTGTGGCTGTAGCAACGAGTACTTACCAAAGGCCGGTACAAGAGTTGTGCAGAAATATGAAGTACTCGCTGCATGGCCTCGCAACATGAGACAGATTGTCGAATAGTTCTGCTTTGGTAAAAAGTTGAATGCCACTGTTCAAATATTCGCAAGAGCACTAGTCTGATAGTAATCACGGTCCGCTTGTTGGCGGACCGTCAAATTACGTAAAAGCGTGGCTGTGCCAACTCGAGTCCTTTCCTTCGTATGGCAAGCAATACAGCTGGAATATATCTCAAAATATTTTCCCGGGTTCGTGAGGCCAACCGGATGATATCCTTCAGCGAGAGTGAAGCTTTTTACCCCGCCAATCCTTCAGAACAGGATCAACCTAAAAAATGATTAGCTAATCTATGGTTCACAAACTCGTCCGGTATCGTCTAGATAGCTGCACACCAATTGCTTAGCTGTGAGGGAAGGACTGTCTCATTGGGGCATTTTCTATATGGTCAAATATTTGCAGAATTATGGACTCAGAAGGTGACCGAGAGCAAGGCTGCAAAATATTGATCGGTCGGCCAACAAGATGGTCATGTTTACTAACAGACCCTATTTGATACTTGTTCGTCATCAATATAGGTATCTGTTACAGAGACTACAAGAGCACGGAACGATGGCTCAAAGAACACTTTAAATTTAAGACACAGATTTTTCTCGGCTGTCAGCATCTACTGTGGATGGTGGAAACTCGATTAACTGGATAAGAAAAACCACATTGGAAACCTGTACCGACAGATAGACCGAGCAGGTTGGTGTAAGGGCAATCTTAAGCTCAGTGCAGGGCATGGAAACTAGCGGGGGAATCCAAAGTATAAATAGGTACTAGAATACAAGAGTGGAAATACTATGCACCTAGTGGGGGAATCCAAAGAGAAGAAAAGATGGGGATTCCCACACCAGGTTCAGCTCTAAAAACTAAACTAGCAAGCAGATGTGTCCACTCCGGGGATCAGGCTATGATGTACAACTTGCTTCAAAGTATGGCTTGTCCATATATTTAAGCGAGGTGTGGGTCATGATGATGTCATCGGTGGAAGCAGGGGAATGCTGTGCCATGCCATCTCACAGCCATAGTGATCGGATCGATCAGCAGTAGTCCCGGGCCTGGTCACGGCTATATGCCATTGTGAGCATTGGGGGTCAAGCTGAGGAGGAGAAGTGCAGGTGGGGATGGGGGGAAACAGGGGCTGAGGCAGGGGTTCCCCTGACAGTTGGGTTCAAGCTATTTCATGGGTGGGATGGCCTGAGGGAGAAGGCATTGAGGGACCGAACACATGCCAAGGCTTGAACAAGGTGCATAAACAGATACCACACAATCGGTCGAAGAACAACAGATGCGCACAATACCACTATTACTCTACTTGAGCGGAGAAGAAATGGGAATACGTACCTTGAAAATGTCCGAACTTTGTCAGGCAGTGAAGCACGAAGACATGAAGACATCCAAAAAAAGGCGGGTGCACAAGAAGAACAAAAATCTAGAGCCTCGAGAAAACCAGTGACTCACTGGACCCCAAAACCTCGAGAAGAAACATGTTACCATCACAAAACAGCACGGCAGTCACCGTGATCTGGAACACGACAAATCAACTGTTGGCACGTCACTTGTCACTGCACTAGCACTAGCATCTTGCCGTCACTGCCTCGTCCTGCTTCATCTTCTCAATCTCTACCCTGTGGACAGGTCTTCTCCAACTCAGTCGCCACCACCCCACACTCTGTGCGAAAACGATTCGGGCTACCACTAGCCAACTACTAGCACCAACGTTCAATATACTGTACTTGGCCCAAACTTATCCTAATCTCAGTGGCCGTGCACCGCGCAGATCTGCCGCATGGAGTTCTAATGCAACGAGGCCCCAGACCACCATCATCCTCAGGTAAGGATATCAAACAGGGCGTAAATGAGTACTGATACTACAGTTTGTGTCAAAACAGACTACCGGTATCCTGGTATCTTTGTAGTGCAGATCTTTCCGAATGGATAATCTCGGAATACCACTGTCTTGTCCCCTGAATCGGAACACAAAAGATCCGAGGTGGTGATTTGCTGCCCGATATCTATCCACAGGCTTCTCTGTGTCTCGTGGCAGGTTGAGAATTAGCAGCTACGACAAGCCCTCCAAGGTGTGTCTGCTTAGTAGTTTGGCACTTTGGAATTTTTTACCCCGAGATGTGCTTAAATAAATACTATGCTCTAGTGGTTATGTGTGTTACTTCTTCATGTTTCTTATTTCTGGCGGTCGTAAGTTCGATTCTGGTGCTGGGTTTGGTTTGGTCTTTTTCTACTTATGTTCATTATTTTACTCATTCTTTAGTGGAAATTGCCTACCAAATTTTGATGAATGTTTCAGCGCGTTCAATCAGCAACCCCTCGAATCCGAAGAATCAGGGGAATTCAGTTAGCGGACTATCAGAACCCGACAGTCATCAAATTCGTCAAATTCCAAGGATTTCCGGGACAGCCGTGTAAGGTTACACCCACGTGTTTGATCCCCGGTAAGAAAATCATACAAACCTATTTTGTCTACTAACAATATTACCCAGTTCCCAGCGCCAACCTATGAATCGGGACACCCAGTTGTGTAGCTTGGGGATGTCGAATGAAATGGAGGAAATGGATGCCTGGTAACCTCTCGGGGCTTGCCTTGATTTCCCGAGCACCACGGTGACGCCGCATGGCAGTGCGGCACTTCACCGATAGAGTTGCAAAACCATTGTCCATGCTTCAAGTCTGATAGGTGCCGGCTAAGCGCTCCCTTCAATCGAACTGAATCCTGCTCATAAAATGCTGAACAAAAATGTAGCCAGTAGAATGAAAGAAAGTATGAAAACAGAGTCATCATAAGCAATTGTTTAATCGAGAGTCCCATCTCGCCTCGCCACTGCCTCGAATCGATGCATGTGTCCCATCCTGTCCCCACGCCGCTGGTATGCCCCCTTGCCGTGGACCACCCGTCTACAGTTTTCGGAAGGAATGCAGATGGATTTTGAATCCATTGTCCAGATTTCCGCATTCAGACAATCAAATGATGGGACCACCATACTTCATTGTTTCTCACCACCAGTAGTGCCCGCTACTCCCCGTCTCCTGCTCCCACTTTCCTGCTCGCTGCTCCGCCTGCCCACTCACCATTTCTGTCTTTCTGCGAGCGCTCCCCTTCACTGCTCGCCGCTCCTCAGATGCTGCATAATTGCTCCATCACAATCAGATGTTGTCCTCCTGCTGCCTGTCTAAGCTCGGAGCAGTGCTGCTGCCTTCCCTTCCCCCTCGAATGTCTGCAACCCCCCTGTTTCTCTGCCTTAGTCAATCAACTGCCCCACTGCTATGTACATCACTGCACCACCATTGACATAGGCAAATGAACAAGGTCATATGCTCATCGAGTCTTTTCATTCCATGTACTTTCTTGGATCATAAAGCACCGGTTCCTGTCCCATACGCACACCTCCTCCTTGTCATCTCGCACCCGCTTGGTGCCTGCTGCCATCTTACGAACGTGGAGAGCGACGGCACGACACCACCCGTCGCCGCATTGCTGTGTGGGAATGCGCAGTGTGGTGTAGATGAACTGAACTGTCCAGAGGTATGTTGTTGTGTGCAAACAGCACGAGTCGGCGGCAGGAGCATGCATGCAGTCAGTTTGGGTAGGATTTTGGCTGGGGAGGAAAAAGACAATAAGTAATGCAGAATGAACGGGGTAAATCATTTTAGAAGAAAAAGCTGTGTACCAACTTGAGACTAATGAAATTTGCTGTAGAGAGAGACCATAAAAGAGATGTGTGGTGACCTGTGTTCAGTAGAGCAATATTCGTAGCTGTAGAAGGATTGGCCTTCACAACATTGCCACTGTAATTCGGGGCGAGAAAGTCAAAGAAATACCTGATAACTCCTGGCAAACAACTCAGTCAGACCAACTAGATAGTATGCAAGATGCGTTAATGAAATCCAGTCCAAATTGTGAACTACGAAGGCACACCAATCAGAAGTAAACAAGGAGGTAAGAAAAAAATTAAAGCAGGGGGGACTGGGTTGTGGGAAATCAGGTCACGCAGTAGTTCAAGTCAACCAGGATATATTCGAGGCCAAAGGAGAGAGTGCCGGGGGATACAGGAAAGCTAAGGAATGTGTTGATATGTGTGGAATATAAGTAAAGAGAGGGGGACAGAAAGGGGGTAGTGAGGAAGTATCAAGGAGATATAAATGCAATTTGGGGATAGCAGCACACAACCAATCACTTTCTCAACATTCCAGCGGGAGCACTCAGTGGGAAGGCAGTGGGATCCGACAACAAAGAGCCAAGTGAAGTGTGACATCGCTTTGTGTCCAAATGTGGATATCCCCACAATGGATTCAAAATCCATCCGCATCCTTCTGGCAAACCGTACCCATCCCGACCTGTCCCACTCCATGCTAGCCACCTCCTGTGCCCTTCCTCCATGCATGCATCCCATCCCGTCGCCATGCTGCCACTGCTTCATCTTCCCGTTTCACCCCACTTTCCATATCCTGCTGGCCCCTCTGCCCGCGTCCCCCACTCCAATGCCAATATCCTCCCCTTGTCTCCACCCTTGCTCTCCCCTTGCTGAACTGTCTGGAATTCAACTATATGTGAACACCACACTTTTTGTGTGTTTTGGAATAGTCTGATTACAGTATAGGCTTATTTTTAAGAGCTGGTATACGGTCTCACAGTCTGTATTTGATCGCGCTGCACAGGTTCTCTTGGCCCTAAAATTTTAGCGCATAACAAAGCAGTATCAGCCACCAACTTGGAATTGCTATGATGCACCTTGAAAACTGTAGAGGAATGTGTAGCCCACAAACCTTTTAAGGGACTATTTCTGGTCTTATTCCCACATGATGGAATAGGCCGGATGTACTTGGGACAAGGACATGCGGAAATAGTCTTATTTCTGCACCAATAGGCTGTGTGATAGACGTTAGGGGCGCGGGGATAGATATTCCGATGACGTTCTGGGATAAGCAAAGGTTGGCTAAGGCGATCTGATGGAATTGTTCTTATTCCAAGTAAGCAGAGTTGGAGAAATAAGAGCCCTTTCTGGGACAAGTCTCACTGTGGGTGTCTACAAGAAGCTAGAGGCCAGGGGGGACATTACCCGATGCTCAGGAGTAGCAGGAGAGGACCAGAGACAACGGGAAATAAAGCGGATGGCTTGATATCAGTCAGCAAAGAGACTGAGGGTTTCAAACCCCTAGGTTGACCAACACCACATGGTCGGACATCATGATTGTCCTGTATGCTGGCCAATGGCAATACACTTGTGGGAAGCCTTTCGACAGATAAACGGCTATGGAGGGGGAACTCAGGAGACTTTACCAATTTCTGTTTCATTTTTGGACTTGAATATGATTTTTGGGGTTTGTATGAGTAGTCAGGACACCCGTGTATTTGTAGGCTGAATACTTGCAATTGGGCTATTTCTGGGGTTGGCACAGTGCATATTGTTGTTGGACTTTAACATTAGGAAACCTTGGTTGGAAATAAGGATTTGGTTATTGGAAACATCTTGGACATGATTGAGGCTACCTAGTGTTGGGAAATTGAATCGTTTATTGTCATCATCATTGTCTATCGTCATTGTGATTGCCATTGTTTATCGACATTGGTTATCGTTCATTGTCATTGCCATCGCCTTGGAGTCTTCAATAAGCTTTCAGAGCTTGTATCATCTGGGAATTCTTTATCATCTACCTCTTTGAGGTCTCCTGTTTGTCTTTGGACACCACCACCACCACTTGCTTGTCTCATAAGCTGTGAAGCTTTTAAAACATCTTATTTCCATTGCTTGTTTATTGCTCAGGTCAATTCCTGGTGATATCTTGTAGTGAGGGTTCATCTTCCTAGGGGAATCTTAGAGTTACTCCGGCAGCGGATTTGGATTTGGATTTGATGGCAGATTTGGATTTGATGCCCTTACGTGACGAGTGCCGAACGATTGATGGCCGTACTTCAATGTGATCTAGAACCACAAAATGCTTTCACATTCACTCATCTCTTGTCCAATGGTCTTCGGAGGTGGCGTAAATTCAACCAACAGTTATGTGAGTCTGAGATATGGAAAAATCCTGAGAGAAACTCTGTGGATATTGACTAAAGTGCTACTCTGAGGGCCAAAAACCACTAATGTGACTACAAAATTTGTTTCACTGTAGTTTTCAGTGAAGATTTTCTCATGGGAACTGGAGGGAGTAATTCGAAATCTTTTTAAAGCCTCCAACGCAAAAAAAAACACCAGTCGAAATCGAGGCGGGACGGGACACACAGAGATTCCAATGTATTGAGCGGAGTTTGAATCATCGGGCTTACCTTGATGTACTTGTTCTGTGGTCTTTCTGCCCCGATTTTGCCCCCAATTTTTTTTTGCTCTACATTCCCTTCAAGTGTATCTCCCAGGTCCCATGAAAAATGGCTTGGTAAAAGCTGCAGTGCAGTAAAATTTAGTGTTCTGATGGGCTTGGCACAGAATCTCACTCATTATCTATTGTTTTCCCTCGAGATTTTTACATATTCCAAGAATGTAAATATTTCTGTTCAATTTCCCCCACTTCTGAGGATGACTGGTCCCAACTGAGAGAGCCAGAATGCATTTTATGCCTTTAGATCATCCTGTTTACTACGTCACGTAAGGGCATCAAATCCAAATCCGCCATCAAATCCAAATCCAAATCCACTGCCGGAGTAACTCTATATCTTCCCTTCAACCTATTGTTAGGACCTGCAAAGGGACTATCACTCATCCAAATCAGCCTATTTCCGATCCCTGTCTTATTTCCATAGGTGTCACTGCCTATTTCGGAAAGACTTGGGTTGTATTTGGGTTGTTTGGGTTTAGTCCGGAGCACATCATTCAGCGGTAGCAGGTGATGGCTGCACATGGGGCAGAGATTCGGGGCTGTGGACAGTCAGGGAGATCCACGAGAACAGCCATGATCAGGCACACAGCTGGGTTTGCACCATTTTACCCCACTGCTCCTCCCCTCCCTTCACCTTGATCCCAGGCATCATTGCCTGCTGTGTTGTCTATCCAGACGAATGAGGCACATGTGCTGATGTTGGCAAGATGTCGCTGTTGTCTGTTGCCAGCATCAGCTCAGGCAGAGAACATGCTGCGTGTTTATACTCATGAGGTGGAGGGGCATTGCTGGATGGGTATCATAAAAGAAAGTTGTGGTGGAAAAGAAGGGCGGTTGTTTGGCGTGGGTCTCACCATGGCTCCAAGTTTCATGTTCTGCTGGGAAGCCGTCAGCAGGTGGCAGTGCCCTTCCCAAAAAGGTTCAGGGGCAGAGGCAGTTTGTATCGAATGCCTCTTGCTCCCTGTCTCCCAATCGGGAAATCACCTTCTATAGTAATTTCACGTGATGCCCGGGGCCAAAAAGGCATTAGAGATGGGGTTTCTTGGGCTCGAAGGTAATAATCATGTCAAAGGAGTGCCCTGCAGCCATTTTTACAGAGGTTCCGCATATATTGGAGAGAAAACAATTTTGTGTGTACGGCCGGCCCATTCTCGACCCCACGTGAGTAATTACTACGTTGGGAGAGGCTGTGCCCAATCAATCTCCCAAATTAACTGTTCTTTAAGGTTTTGCTCATTTGGCAGTGCCCATCACGTTGCACCTGTTGCGTTTTTGCTCCATAAGGCTTAATTTACCCGCTTTAGCTTCTACACAGCGTCCTCGTGGTCTGCTATGGACTGTGCTTATAATCTCTGTGTCTCCAGCCCTCATCTGTCAGGTTTGGGTTTCCTCGGCTTTCTGGCAAACTTAGCTTCTTCCCCATCTGCGCTTTTATACAAAAGAGCTGTCTGCTGCTGCAGCATTCGCTTCCTCTTTTCTCCTCCTCCCACCATCCCCCCAGCCGCCTCCCTTGCGACGAAAAACTGTTATGAAGATCACTCATTCAACCCCATCTCCCACCACATCATTGTCAACTCCTTCAATGACCCCCTGCGCACATCCCTTGCGTCGGATGGAAGTCTTTTGCGAAAAAATCCAAGCTTTTTGGAGGATATCTCTCATCAAGATACTTCTCACTGCAGGCCGTAACATCTTGAGAAGCTGATCCTTGGCTCGTTGTTTCATCGCGATGCACAAATCCGAAGGTGTCCGTTGGTTCGTCGATGGTTCGGTTTTTTTTGCGGTGAGTATCCAATACTCATGAACGATCCAAATATTCTTGACGATTGTCTTAAGGTTAGATCCAAACACTGGTCGAGACTGGAGCTCCGGCGAGTATCTTGGTAGACCGGTCAGTTTGCGGCCACCGATCAATCCTTTACCACCAGAACTCACGACGCTTTCGCCACTGTACATTTCAAAGGTGCGTGGGTGTTATCACCCTTCAGTGCTTCAGCATTCATAACATAGTTCGACGACTCTAGCTCATTGTCTGGCTGATGGTGACGGGTTGCGGTGTCCGTATTGGTGAGTGCGCCGACACTAAGGCAACCTATATGGCAGTACGTTTATTCTTCCGGCACCGGTCTCCGAATCTGATTTCGCCGGGTACCGTGACTCTGGCAGTCATCTACAAAGCTGTATCAATAATTACGTCCTTGATGGTCATTTAGGGCCCGTAATCGAGTCGAGGCACAAGTTTCATATGGATATTGCACTGGAACGAGGAAACTATTTCCTCTTTTTATTCTCCTCTCTGTAGCTTACCCTTTATCACACTGCCTGCGCCATTTTCCTCTACCTTCATCCATCTACTACATCCTTCCCGTTCCGTCTTTTTTCCATCTTTTACATCGCCTATTTTTTTTCTGGTCTTTTTTTCCGAACGCTGACCTCCTTTATCTTCCTCAGAACTCTCTACAAACGCCTATGCAGCAGCATCTCATCGCCCAACTGGTGCAAGCACTCGGTGCCGACGCAGAGTGTGTGTGCTTGGGGTCATCTAACGCTGTCCCAACCGTATCGTCCCTGACAGCTGCGGCTCCCTCGGTCTCGCTACCAGGGCCGCTTGGAAGGAGAGAGAAAGGGGAGTGGGAGACATGGGTCTTCACTAATGGGACGGAGGACGAAGAGCGAGACAGGGTGGGGAGCGGGAGTGCGTCATCTGCGCCTTGGAGCGGGTGCGGTGGGACATGGGCATGCGTGGGAGGAAATCGAGGTGGACGTAGTGTGCATTTCAGCGATGTTCCAATGTTGATTGGCATATAGTTTATCATTGATGAGAATCTGTGACTAACCGTTTCTTAATCCCATGTAGATCATTGACATCGTTCAACTACTCTGAATTTACCTTGAACTTTACTTGGTGAAGAGTGACAGTCGCCCGACACTTGAGGCGAGCAATGACGATTTCAAGCTCCCGAATACAATACACAAGAGGGATATATCGATGACTCGAAAGGTGAAATCAAGTACGGAACGAGATCGAAAGTTTCAGAGGCACTATAATCAGTTATACACGTAGTTTGACAAGCACTACGTTCCGCCGTCGGCTAGACTCAGTTGCCGAGGTCCGTGTAGCCGAGTCAAGATGCGGCCAGCCGATCACACAGGCTGTGCGTGGCCGGCTACACACAGCTTTGTGATCGGCTAGCCGCATCTTGACTCGGCTACACGGACCTCGGCAGACTGAGTCTAGCCGACGGCGGAACGTAGTGAAGCCGTAAGTGCTGTGGCCAAGCTGTAACCATGGAAAGTGGAACAGGATAACATACCTTTTTAACACTGCCTTGATGTGCAACTCAACACTGTTCTGTAGATCCACATGAGCCATACTGGGTCAGGTTCAAGAGTGGTGACAGAGCCGGAGCGAAGCGACGGCATATCTTGTGTAGTAATAATGTATCTTCCATTAGCTCAATTACAACTGAACCCCTCACCCTCGGGTAAGTGGATTCTGACTTGGAATACCACGCAGATTGGGAATTTTGAAAAATTCTGGGACCCTTGATCGCAATGAAATATTCTTGATCCACAACACATCGTTACTACTTGTCCAGATCATTCATTCCTTGACTTCTGGGGCTCTTTTCTTGTGTAATCTCGGGGTCTATATGCCATTGTGCTGTTATCCACTATGCGCTATCTAGCTCGGAACATAGCTCGTGGAACGCGGACCGTTACGATGACCATCATTGTTGTTCGAAACATTATCATGCCGATATCATAACGGACTCTCACGACGCTGCTCCCTGTTCGTTTCACAAGGGTACGCACGACGAAGGTCTTGCCTACTCCCCAACTCAACGCCCGCTGGTAGATGAATCACCCTTACAGCAGCGTGACAAGCTACGCGAGCGAGGTACGCACTAGGTTCTCAGGTTTAACATCTTCCTGAACCCCATGCTCGCCCAAGCAGCCAGGCAGCGCACCGAAGCACCCCTACACCATCCCTCCTCCAGCCGTTCCTCCTCAATGGAGCGACCACCTGGTTGACGGAGGGCAGCACATCCGAGGAGCACGGATCGCTGACCGCGTGTGCTCGCGCGGGCACCGCTCCGCCTGAAGACCCCCAGATACTCTCAGGCCAATTCGCGACCCCCACCCCCCCGCTCCCCCCTCTCAGTCCCCTCCCAGACCCAAGCACAAGGTCGATGAACCTATCTCCGGGTGGATCGACGACCCAGATGACTCAGACATAGCTGACTCCGAAACTCCTTCGAGCAATGAAACCCTGGTCACTGCGCCCTCGAGTGCCTCACATCCGAAGCCCAAGTCGAAAATCATTCGGATCGAGGGCAGGACGACATTCCCATCCTGCGCCGACCGGAACTCGTACCGTACGAGAAGCGTCGTTCAGAGCGTGCGGTGGAGGCCAAGAAGCATGCGCTGTGGCGGAAGAAGATAGCAGATATACTCTGTGTGTGATTTATCTAATGGACACAAATTTTTTGGCCGCTAGGCTCGGTATACGTGCCGCACCGTTCCACCTCCCTCATAGACTCCTCAGTCTGGGGGATTTCTCTGAAACTCGGCTTCTGTGGGACGGTGGGGTGACACTGGCAGAGATGATCAGGGAACTGTCGTAAACCATGAGGATCGTCTGTCACACCCCCGCCACCCTTTGTTCGCGAATGATACCGTAGAACGTCAATTTCAGACCTAATCAAACTACTCCGATCCCATTCTGGCATTCGTACCTGCCCGATCTCGTGAGCTGCCCTCCTTTACGCCAAGAAAATAATCACAAAGAGCACTGATGCCCCGATGATCTTGCTACTACTTCCACGTGGATGACCTACAGAACATAAATAGATCTATCAACGACTCTTAGGTTTGACACCTTAGTGCTGCAGTATGATCTATCACGTCCCTCTAACTAGCGCAAAGCCGTGATGTATGACAACCGCTAGCTTAGAGGCAGATATGATACATCACCGCAGCATCCTTTCAGCCCACATTATGACATCCATATCTACATGCCCTGCCGTGCTCCATGACCATCACGGGCATTCTAAATTTGGACGCCATTGATCAAAACCTCTCGACGTCGCAATCAAAGCGATCAACACTCGTCGACGTCGTCAACAATGATACCCAATAAATATTCTCCGAAAATTTCGAGAAGAAATCGGTATATAGTGTACATATAGACAGCTTACGAGCTAAAATATTGAGTGGAACAAACGTCATGTTACGCCGTAAATCAACCTTTTTAGCAAATCACCCCCAAAATCTCAGCAATCTGACGACTGATGAGCGAGGCGAGGCGAGGCGGAGATTAAAA
>JARKIC010002063.1:0-79580 GCA_029378375.1 Mycena olivaceomarginata
CGCTATACGGTACGGTACAGGACACCGTAAAAGCCATAACCGTAACTGTATTTTACGGTTACGGCCCCGATCCCTACCACACAATACTGTAGTATTGCCATACTGTTTGGCCGTCACATTTGCTTCCTTCCTCTGTACCACCACCCTGCCACCGTGCCGCCAGACCCCACCTCTTGTACATGCAAGATCATGCACCTTTACAATATGCTGCATTCTCCCCCCACCACCTACATATCCTGGTGAAAGGCTGGAAATGCACAGACTAGTGAATGAATAAATCACCCAAATATCCACAGCACTCTGTCGCCTCGTGTGTGTTCGGGGCTCGGATCACCGTATGTGATCTTGTGCAATCCTGCACTCCGTCCTTCAAAACCTCCTCTTCTGGTGCTCCAAGATAAAACCAACAAAAATACCACAACTCTCCTCTACCTCAACTCGTCTTTCTAACCAAACCAATAAACCAATCCAATTCAAAATCTCTGTGTGGCCTTTGGCCCAATCCATTCCGTTCCGATTCAATTGTGCGACCTTGGGTTCAAAACAAATCAATCAACGTGGGCCCAAAAGAAATATAAAAGGTGTAATGCGGGGATGAATTCTCTCTCTAACTACAACATGGCTAGTCTTTTATACCCAGGGAACAATGGGAAACAGAAACAATGGAGAATACAATGGTAAATAAATGCTACGTGTTCGACACACACACTGGGGAAAGCAAACTTTTGACCTAGGTCAAAAGGGTAACCAATATTAGTTGTTTCAGTAGATGAAAAAAATAAGGATATACTTCATGTCTTGATGTAGTACAAAACCGACCCCGAAAGAGCAAGTGGCAAACACCCTATTGGGAATGACTTTTACTCTTAGTGTTAACAAAGTATGAAAGGACTGCCGAGAGGTGAGCTCTCGAGAGCCCAGTCAGAAAGAAAGGGACAATGTGTATTCAAAACTGCTGAAAGATGTGCCAAAACAACTTCTTTGGTGATGCTTTCAGCTCTCTTGAAACAAAGAGTTTCATAAATTTTCCTTTGTCTTTAAGTAAGATGAAACACTTTGTTTCAAGACAGCTGAAAGCATTGCTGAAACAAGTTGTTTTGGTGTGTCTTTCAGCAGTTTCAAATACAGAATATCTCTTTCTCTCTGACTGGGCTCCCAAGAGCTCACCTCTCGGCAGTCCTTTCATACTTTGTTAAAACTAAGAGTAAAAGTCATCCCCAATAGGGTCTTTGCCACTTGCTCTTTTGGGGTCGGTTTTGTACTACATCAAGACATGAAGTATATCCTGGTTTTTTTTTGTCCACTGAAACAACTAATATTGGTTACCCTTTTGTCCTAGGTCAAAAGTTTGCTTTCCCCGGTGTGACGTTGATTAACACGATGACAACACACAGCAAACCAGTGCGCATCGAAACGTGTTTCAGCAACGGCCATGCATCTTGTTTGCCACACCCTCAAGTTCGTGAAACTCATCCAAAACTCGGTATTCACGAGGTTTTCACAAGTGTGCGCATTCCGCGCTCATCACTGGCATGATGCGCGTGCCGCGCGTCATGATGCTAATACAACATGTCATGTTTGGGTGGCATTCCGCACTACTACGGCTGTGCCCCAGTCTGTAAACTTACCCACCCCGCTTGTAAATCCCCATATTCCAATGGCACGTTCTGACGCATCTCGACACGCCCTGTTCCTTGGCAGGATCCTACTTCGCTATCTAATTGTACCGTACATGTACCTGTGATAATTTTTTTAATAGATACTTATCGCCCTTCATTATCATAAATATTGGGAATTCGTTTCAGGCTGGTTTTACTGAACCTTCTGAGATTACTTTGTCACTTGCGACCATGCGCGAGGAAATATTTCTATCTGAGACGGGGATCAAAATCATAACATTCAGGTTGAATTTTACACTCACCTGTGACTAAATCGGGGATCAAAATGATAAATGATTTTAGATGGTTCGTCGGCGCCGCTCTCTCTGAGTAGCCAAGCGATATTTTCTTGCTTTCTCGACAGCGCCGCCGACAATGCACTCCCATATCTCCCACCCTCCAGATTGATGTTCGCGCCCTGGTCAATTAGCAATCGAACAATACCTTCCCTGCCCTTAGCCGACGCGGCCTGAATGGGACTGCCATATTCTCCTCCCTGCGCATTCAAGTCGGCCCCGTTGTCCAGTAGAAACAGAATAATGTTCTTGTGGCCCTGCAATGCCGCTGCCTGAATAGCGCTTCCATGTAATCCGCCCTGTGTGTTCACATCGGCGCCGTTGTCAACGAGCAGTCGAACGATATTCTCGTGACCTCGCTCTGATGCTGCCGTCAATGCGCTGCCGTAGCGTCCGCCGAGCGCATTAACATTTGCTCCCTTCTCCAAGAGCAAAGAAACGATGTCGGTGTGACCAAAATGTGCGGCTCCTTGCAATGCGCTGCCGAAAGTACCGCCTAGCGCATTTACGTTGGCACCTTTTTCGATCAGCCAAAGTACAGTGCTGGGGTAACCTCCGCACGCGGCTGCTTGCAGGGGAGACCCGTAACCTCCGCCCTGCGTGTTCACATTGGCACCACTCGCCACCAGCAATTTAATCATGTCAAGGTGACCGTAGTATGATGCGACACTGATTACTGAGGTTTCCGAAAAACCACCCATCGGGGAGATCGATGCAGCGCCTTGCTGGGGCCCCGAGCCAAAATTACGGGATTGGTCCAGAAGGGACTTCGCAGTTGTCAAAAGGTTCGCTGCGGCAGCAACCCACAGCGCAGAGGGGTGCGATGGCCAATCAACGAAATTCCACGGAGCTGCGCTCCATTTCCCGCGGATAATTTGTTTCCACTGGCGGGCTTGTTTAAGAAACTGTATGATCATGTCCATTAATGGATATTCGGGCTGTCCAGCGGCATGAATCAGGCAGTATTGGGAATATTCAAGAAGAGAGGGTGATTGCCGACTGGCCCAAGACGAACCTACAGATTCAAAAGCCAGGAAGGTGAGAATAGTGCGCGTTATTTCCGTCTGCGCATGTGGAAATCGGTGCGCCTGAATGCTGTCAAAATATTCCTGGGTGGTATAGTGCACGAGGCGCACAACAGAGAGCTGCTCATCCACAATGATGAGTCCAGCACAAACGGAGAGAATGATTTCAATATCCAAAAGATTGTTGTTGTCGAATCATCTGGTACCAGGCTCAATTGCGAGAGCTACCTGTATCTCTGAGACCTTTAATGGCCGCATCGCATTGGCAACCCAAGTGAGAGCTGTGTGGGCAATTCTTTTGTCTTCCTCGTTCTGAGTTTCGATTCGCTCCATTGCATTATTGTAGCTCTGCTCCAGGTCTGGTGGGAGAGCTCTCAGAGCTTCTCGGACTGCCTTGACGGTGCTCTTCGTGCTGAGAGACTCGACATGGAGTTTTGCAAGTAGGAACCTGGTCATGAGTGAGTCTTAACAGCACCGTGACTTTAATAGATAATCCTACATTCCATCGACGGTGTCCGTGATCTTTGAATGAATATCCTTTCGCAACTCCGGGCGGATTTGAACGTGCTTCGACAGACGAGGGGAGATCTCGATTTGGGCGTCGACATATCTCCGAATATCTTCCTCGGTTGCACGGATCTCTAGAGCACCGAGGTTCGGAAGGGAGACATTGGCAGTGATGTGTGGGCGGGAAGTTATCATCACGCCAACGGTGGATCCCATCATTGCGAGATACTGGAGCAGGATACGTCGTTGGGCCTCGGGATATTCGTCGATTGCGTCGACAATGATGTAAACCTTCGAATGCTGCGCGACGGCGAAGCGGAGGATATCAAAAGCTTCGTCAAGGGAGGGTGTAGTTCCTTTCTCGCGGTGCTGCTGATATAATTTGCTAGCCACAGAGCCGACATCTCTCCCAAGGACCAGTTGTCTCCAGAGCCCAGAAATGAGCCTAGCCGGCGTTTGCTGTTCAGCTTCCTTGTGACTCAGATAAACACAAGCAACGCCGACATCGTCAACTTGAGATGCTGCACTGAGATGATCCACAACCATCGACCTAGAACAAGGATAATCAGTTGCTTCCGAATCGAGATAGATAATGTACAGACGCAAGCACGGTTTTCCCCGCACCCGCTGTTGGGACATCATATCAATCAGCGCCTGGCATGCATGAGGAGCATGAGACGCACGAATTCCATAACACCAAAGTGTTCTTCCAGCAGAACTCTTCCATTCTTGGAAGCATGGGTGTGCGAGCAACCACTCTCCGGTTCCCGCCTGCCTTGCACGGGAAATGTCCGCCTGTCGCAGAAAGAAATTGATAGGTGAAAGGAAGTCGATGATTTGTGTACGTTCCACAACTACAGGACATTCAACTGAAAATCGTTTCTAACTCAATATTTACTCACAATTGATTCGTTCCTGTTGATCGGAAATAGCATCACCAATCGTGGCGACACCTGAATTCACCGTGTTGGCCACATCGTTCACCGAGCTAAGGGTCCTGAGCACACCTGTTATAGCATAAATCATTTGATATCGCATGGAAGACGCAATACTTGCAATCTGTTTGATCTCGTTGTGTGGCAATTGCTTCGCTAAGATTGGTAACACCTGCGTTGACCAAGCCGGCGACAGTATCCATCGAGCCGAGTATCACTAGACGACAGAAATTTGAGTCTACGTACTGTCACATAAAAGAGAAGCTCACCGCCGTCATTGTGTCGATGCTGCTGACCCATGTCCCTGCATGTGAAAAATCAGCATTCATTCCAACAACCAAAGAGTCATTAACCAGATATCCAGCAAGAGCCACGAATTTAGCAGGGACTTGAATTGTTCGAACTTCACTAAATATTCCTTGGCCTCCTTCTTGCTCCACATCGTCCACATTAGCCGTTGTGAGAACTTTGACAACGGCCCATCGCCGGGTTGGAGCTTCTCTGCAAACTGTTCCATCGTTAATTTGAGCGCTGCCAACGGACTCGTCATTTGTTGAAGCTTATCGCTCGACGGGGTCGCCGTTATCCGTTCGAGCAGCTCTCCAAGCAGGGGTCGAAGGTCCTCCATCTCAGCCAGCAGTTTCTTCTGTTCTTGCGGTGCATTCCTGAAGCCCTCAATGTATTCCCGGGTCTTCAGTGCGGTGTCTACGAGCTGGATGATGCTGCCGACGATACCCAGCGCCTCCGCCATGAGGGAAGAGATCAAAGCTTGACACCGCCATACACCGCCACACGAAGCCACTGTGAGAACTTCAAGATAATTCTTTTGAATTTCAAGTTTCGTGATGTTGTGTGAGGAATGGAGTCATGAATCTCATGATGCCATTCGGGACGCCCAAACTGCCGGTATGTTGAAGATCATGAATTCCTAACACTTTGTTACAAGCTTTGTTACGGGTCCTGCCAGAAATAGGGATCAATCACGTGGGCGTGAAGTCATCACTCCACCTTGCTCCAAAGCCAATGGCGATCCATGCCCACCTCTCGTTCTCTCCCACCATCACCTTCTGCCTTCTCCCGCGATGCCTGTCACCCCGAGCAAGCCACCGCGGACACGCAAGCCATCACAGAGACAACAGAGAACCAATGAGAACAGGGCAGATGCTGCTCCGGACTGTGCGAGTTCCAAGACTCAGCAAGCTGCCGCAAAGAAATCGAAGCGTAACGAGAACAATGCGCAGGCGGCCGCACTTCGGGATGCAACCAATGTATCCCAAGCTGCGGAGACTTCCCCGGAGGAGTAGATTGCTTCTCTGAAAGGTGCGTGATCGTTTACTCTTTTACATGATTTTACACTCATAGCAGTAAACCTCAGCTCGCCTACAGTCGTATGAGGTCCAGAAGGACCTTCTGAGCCGCAAAAAAAAGAAACTTACTCGTGCAGCTCGCCGTCAGACGGTTCCCAATGACGACAACTCGGAGATCATCCCCATTCCAAAACCGAAGGGCAAGTTTAATATTCAAGAGGCCATGGGGCTCGCCGATGACCAGTGCGAGTTTACCAAGCTCCAGGTGAGCCCCAATCCTTCCTTTACATTCCAGATTTCATTCCGCATAGGCCGGAGTCCATGCGCTCGCTGTCGAAGCGAAAATTGATTTCGACGAGCCGTGGTCAAAACAGGAGCCAAGTACAGTTGCCAAACTATTACGTGTGGTACGTGCCAGGCCCTGCAGATCTAATTCCTCTAACCAAGCTTAACAGTCCGAGAAACGCTTTCCGTACCTGACCAGCAAACGGTTCCGCGGTATTGGGCCACCTCCGCGATGCTCCAACGATATATCAACAGTGTCCGTGGCTATCAGTCGGGATTGAAAAACCCCGACAGCGGTGTCTCACGTCGCCGCCAGTGTATTACACAGGTGGGACAAACGTGAAGTCGAAGCTCAACGTAACCGTAAGTCACATTTATATATATGCAATCACAACAAATCATCGTGCAGGACTTCGACGCTACCCACAGAGGCTTGACTTGAGGATTCATTGGCAGGGATTGGGTGCAGGGCTTTAGATACATGGACGCGCGCAAGTACAAAGATACAGCAAAATACACTACAAGCCTTTCATTAAGCCCTACTCAAGCCAACCCCGACCCGACGTACATCTTTTCCTTCAGCTGCTGGATCAACTTCGGCTTCTTGTTCTTCTTGGGCTTCTGCTGCCCCTCTCCCTCTACCTGTTCGTATTCGCCCTCCTCAACATCGGCGCTCCCGCTACTATTCGCGCCCTCGTCGTTCGCGTACTGGCTTTGCGGGTCCACAGGCAGTGCCGAAGGACGCGGGGCAGACGACGCGACCGCAACCGGGTCGGACCGACCCCTGTACACGAGGATTATTGTCCCCTGAGGGCGCGGCGAAGTTGCCTGTCGGTACTGCGTCCGCACCTACGCCTGTATGGACACCACCCGCACGGAGCGGCTCCAGCCTTGTCTCGTCTGCCCCTCCACCTGTGCCCCCCACATACGCAGGCGGCGCCGGCCACAATGCAAGGGCCGACACCGACCTGGGTGTAGCCAAACTCTCCGTCTCCGTGCTCGCAGTGTACGCGCTGTCGCCGCCTGTGCTCGCCACTGCCAGGGAGGGCGTGGACACATCTACAGAGGCGGCTGGGACGGCGTGCGGTGTGGGTATGGGGTGCGGGAAGTCGTGCGGTGCGTTGAGAGTGCGGCGGCATCTCCCAAATCCCCCAAAGCGACCGGTTCACCCCCGCCACACCCGTCTCGCCATCCCACAAGCTCCCATCATCCAAGCGGCGCACGCGGTCAAGTGACCCACCAATGGACGACCGCGACCGGGGCAAGAGCATGACCCGGGATCGCACGTGCTCCACCACGCGCCACGATCGAGCCCTGTCCATGGCCCCGCACCCACCGCCTCTGCCATCCCTGGATCGTTCGCGCAGCCTGGGCCCCCGCCCGCGCACCGCGCCGCCCCGGGGTGATGTCTACGGCGTCCACCAGCCCGGCCCGGGGGCAACGCCATTCTACCCCGTCCCCGTACAGCAGCAAATGCCGTACCACCCACGCGCCCCCGGCTACGGCATGCCCGCTCCCCCTTACCCCTACCCCCAACAACAGCCCACCCAAAACCACCACATGCGCTCCCGCTCGTCGTCCCAGGCGTACCCCTTCACTGCGTTCCCACCCCCTGTAGACACACATAGACACATGTGCTTCGAGCTTACTGTACTATTTCAACCAAGTGTTCAGTCACAGGTCACAGCACCCACCAAACTGAACACTTGGTAAAAGTAGTCACAGGTCACCAACGCGACTGAACAGTGGGCCGTTTTAAATATTTTTGTAGCTAAAAAATCGAAAATTTCTCCCCGGAATCTCAATTTTATGACTTCGAACGGCACTTTCACAATTTTTCAAGCAGACAGATCCACAGTACATTAAACAGTGAGTCGAACAACTCTATCATCTACTGCACCCACATGTGTTCGCCGCCGTGAGGAACAGGAACCTTCGTATCCCGCTTTGGAATTCAGGAGGATGAGGCTCTAGAAAATGCGACAGAAAAATTGCTTGTATGGGATCGTCGAATTGATGATAATCTGATGCAATAATTTACACGTCGAAGTGCGATTCCCCGCCATCCGTAATCTCAAATGAACACTTGAAAATAGGTGTCACAGGTCCCCGAGCCCAATGAACTGATGGCAAATGAACAGAACTGGTCACAGGTCACAAGGCGTGAACACTTGGTCGAAATAGTACAGTATCTGATATGTGTTTACATGCGGCGATCTTCGGCTACGTTCCGTAGATCCCATGTAGCCGAAGATCGCCGCATGTAAACACAGGTAAACACATATCAGATAAGCTCGAAGCACGTGTGTCTACAGGGGGTGGGAACGCAGTGTATGAAGCAATTCCTCTGTCATCTACCATACCTTCCGGAGCGAAGCGGAGGCATGTCTTGTTACAAGTTGCCTCACCGAGTACACGAGGCGCAACAGCTTTGGGCTTAATTTGGCACACAGCAGTGTCAGGCGCCTAATTTCACTCTCCACTGACAACCTCTATGGCAGAGGACCTATACACCGAGGACCGTGACCAATCCGACTCTATATCCGGTGGCTCTGGCATCGTTGAGGACTCGGCCGGGTAAGCGATGCTTCGAAGCCTCTCCCGGTCTCCACGCTCACAAATCGGCTAGTAGATATAGCGGTGCCTTCTTTCCCAGTGCTCAGCACTTTGTCGTCGCCGGCGGAAACTTCACGAGCAATGTCATCAACCCTCCTCCCACCGTACCAGACAGTAAGCAGTTGAGTTGATGATATAGCTCATACTGACATCAGCAGCAAGATTTTCGAAGGATTCCATTGGGAGACGTGGATCTACGACATGAAATTCAGCTGGAAAAGTGGTCTGTGGTTCGTAGACAGCATGGAGGGGCCCCCTTCTGGCGGATCTACTCCGCGCACATTGAAGGCAGGCGATCAGATATGACCGTAGCCGTATATCAAGGTCCCAATGCAGAGGAGGTACGTCTGGTGTTTCCACATCGGAACCCCTCTTCATGTATCTCGGCTCGCAGAATTGGAAGAGCGAAATCCAGAAATATTCAGGAATTCGGCGAGTTCATTCTTTCTTTCATAAGGCAGATTATCTTAATCTGTTGGGTAGTCATCCTAATTTCCTTCAGCTTTATGGCGCTGTTAGCTCATCCGGGCTATATGCTATGATCTTCCACGATGGTTGGTGTTTGTGCTTGGACCTGAAATATCACTTAGTGTAGTTATCAGAGTTGGTGCCATATGCTGACTATACGGAAGAACATCCTCTTTCGCCGATGTTGACCGTATACCATTTGGGATGTATTGTACGTCATTGGAGTTGCTTCAGTGGACATAGATTGGTTAACTTAGGGACAGGATCGAGACGCTCAAGTAAAATAAAACCATCCGGCGCATTACAAATTTATCACTTACTAGTCCTCGCAGGATGCAGACGACTATAATAGGTTCCTTCATGGGCACCCTATGGTACACCGAGACTCACTACGACTGGACGAGTGTGTGAAAATCTGCCACCCGGACGTAACTTGGATACGGCGCTCAACTGGCCGGCTCTGTGTTGGGCTAGATTCCTCAAATAGGCAGAGCTATTGGGATCTTGGAAAGCTCCCAATGGATCGGCCCTTGCCCCAAATATCTTCTCTCGGGCCTAATCGAGAGAGCGCGGTGGTTTCCTCTCTGTCATATGGCCGATATTACTCAATCTGCGACGCGTATCTGGCAGGCAAGATATGTTTTGTTTAGAAAAAACATGGAAGACAATTCGGCTAGGGGCAATCGTTTTATGGGCGGGGGAGAAAGAGATTGCATGGATACCCACTTTAATGTTCAAAAACCCTGGTTGGCAGCATGAACATGCGGAGATAATGAACAATGGTTGGACTCGGTATGTCTCCTCCCATTTCTCCCATGTCCATCCATGTCGTAATCTTCAATGCCTGAAGCATCGACTCCTCTGCTGCTCATAATTCAAACATCTCTCTGACATTGACCTCTCGATACGAAATTGGTTGCTGGCTGTCTCAAGCAAATTATGTATTCAGTCAGGCTTCGATTACAGAAAACCACGAGGATTATTGTAAGGACATTGACTGCGAAACATATCTTTTCTCACTCGGCGCAATAGGTCTCGTGGATACGGTGGAATACTCTGTCACATTGGAATTCCTTCCTTTGGACAAAATAATTCCAGAAGGTTACCTGTTTCTTTGCCCGTTGGCGAACCTCCAATCTGAGCATGGAACATTCGTTCAACCAACCAAATCCCACACCTATTGGTCCCTAGATCCTGATGGAAGCGAACGGCTCAGCCCTGAAGAGGCATCTGCCCATGGTTTCCCATCTGTGAATTTGAACTGGGGCATCTTCTATAAATCATTGGACGAGTTTGCTTATACCGGCCTTGACGAGTTTCACACTGGCAAAGGATTCAATCCCAATAGCCAGGATATTGCCCGACATCTTGGATACCCGCTTTATGAGCTTTGCGATCGAAGACTCGACGGTGTGCTCAGTAAGCTTTTCAGCTTAATTTTCTTTGCTATCCGTCTGAAATAAATCCATAGTCGAGGAAGTCGACAGCGAACCTGGTAAGTTCTTATGAGAATTTTACATACTTCCTCTCGATGCTGTCCTTTTCTCACTTTCAGCAGATGATTAAAATCAGCCAGACGAAACATTCAAGAGCGCCGGGTCCATAAAAGAGTTGAACTTCGTCGCACGTGGAATTGTCGTTGGAGCGCTTGGATCAATTCTCATACTCTTGATTTCTGCATACATCCTTTAATCTTGAAATGGACCTCCTTTTGTACAGCTTCTCTCCGCTTGCCCGTATTATCTGTTGTTTAGCTCAAGGATCCGGAGAAAAAGAAGATATTCATTTACATACAAAACAAGGTTTTTTTTTTTGAATCTGTGAACCAATTTTACGGCCAAATTTTATTGGTGATATCTTGTTTCCTCATCTTTGAACCCCTTGAATTGTACGTCAAATACTAAAGTCATGCGGGTCATGTTCTACAGCAAATATTCATAGCTTGGTGATATCGAACTCGAGGGTTCCAGGGAGATTAATCCAAGTCATAGGGCAATGCGCATCGGGCCCGCACGTCGAACCCACGCGCACAAAAACCCTCTGATCCGGAGGGGGAAGACACACCGTCAAATCTATGGATGAGATGAACAATGACTCTCAGAACATAAACACCTGTCTTCAGGAGGTTTCTAGCCGCGGCCCGAGGTACCGGGGGAATGGAAGTAGGAATTGGTAGATAGCGGCCGGTCGAACGTGAGTCGAAGGTTTTGCATTCGGTGGAGGTACCGGGAAATACACAGAAAAAAAGACATAGCACAAGGAGGAGAATGAGATTACGATCCTCCTGTAGAGATAGCAGCTAGTTCAACAAGTGAAAAAAAATAAAGTATAATGCAACACTTCGCATCAACCCCACCAACTCGACTCCCGATCCCACCATCAAAGGACTCCGAGCTCAACTCAGACGGAGGTTGTCGGTTCAGCGCGCGCTGCGGGCCAGGGAAATCGAATGGTAGTCGCGAAGGGTCGTGATGAATACACCAGTATTTGATGACAAAAGCGGGGATATGAAGTCGGCCAAGTCCACGGCGAGGTGAAGACGAGCAGAATGGATGGGAGGGCGAGGGCGTACGCCCGCTGAGTAAGACTGGCTCCGCGGCCACTCGCACTGGCACTAAGCGGACGATTTATGTACGTCCACTACTCCCGGCTCATGCGGAGCCACTGCACGAAGACCTCGAGCCGGGCGGGCAAGTGGGACGGCTCCGAGCGAGACATCAGCGTGGTATGTAGTTTCTATGTTTTTTCTTGCTTTTTTGACGCCGCAATCGATGGAGGTTCTGCGGCAGGAGCGGCGAGCGTCGAGCGAGGTACAGCCAAAGAAATCGACGGTCGGAGAGTAGGTACGGTGCGGTGAGGGGATGTTGCAGTCCAGTCGTCTTAAATCTTATATTTATTTAATTATTGTCTTTTTCTTTTCTTCGTCTTCTCGCGACCGCGTCGAGGCCGGGATGTCTCTTGGACGAAATGCTATCGCTTTTCAACGGCGCAGACCGCATGCGATCGCTTCTGGATCAGCGGCTCGAGGAGGGGAAGCGATTCCGCCTCATGTTCCTGGGCGGGGGGCTTGGGGTTTGGGTTTGGATGTGGGCTTGTGGTTTTGACGGGAAGACGGGGTCGGGGGCCGACGAAGGGGGGGGGGGGGGGGGGGGGTGAGGCCAGTAGCCGCATGCGAAGAGCCGCACGCCAGTAGCCTAGGGTCATTCGAGTTCCACATGGAACTCCAGTAAAAGGTATTGGCCTGGTTGCTGTCTGGGCCATCTAAGGGCAATTATTGCGCTTTGGTTGTCGATGCCGAGGAGGATACGTTGGGGATGGGGGAGCGAGGGAATGGAGGAGTGCAGCCGCGACTTCTGACTCGAACATGGTGTGGTCGAGGTCAGAATAAGGCTCGTCATGAGTTAACTCGCAGGTGATCCGGATCCGTGACTGCAGGTACCTGTGTCGCCCAGAGCCATACTCGGATCCGTGGGAAACCCGTGTTCACGAGTACTTGACTCACGGGTTCCAGGTTTCCCATGGATCAACTCACGAGTATTTTTCTGCTTTTGCTATTTTTCAGCTGAATGTACATGTTTTAAAGCACTTTGAAACTCATAAGTATGATCCTCCAAAAAAGAAATTGCTACCCAGGTCCTTGACAACCCGTGGCGACGGGTACCCGAACCCGCGAGTCGAGTTTCCCACGGGTCAACCGGGATGACTCGCGGGTGACCCGCACTCGTGAAATGCCTTAGCTGTCAGAACTGAGATGGAGGCGGCAAGAAAAGATGTTGCTGCGCTGGTCTGTGATACAGGCCACGCCGATGTTTCCATCCAATCCAGATCCATCGCTGTAAAGGCAAAGGTCGTATTGAGGACCGCGTGCAATAGCGCACTCGAGAGCGTCATCTTTGTCGGAGTCGATGTCGAAGGTAAAGGGTGTAGACCATGAGGGTGGGACGGGGAGAGGGTTGAATTGTTTCGAAGTCCTTGGGGCTGAGGCACCGTACACGCATTAAATTATGCAGTGCAGAGTGGTGGCGGCAGATGTTATGGTGCTGGGCGCGCATTTGACGAGGGAGTGCAAAGGGTGTGAGGTGGGTACGTAGGGTGCAAATGCGAATTGCCGCTTTGTAACAAAGCTGATTGAGCCGCAGTTCTATAGGAAGGTTGTGAGCATGGAGGTCAAGGAGGTCGTTGGCAGTGGTGTGTAAAGTGCCGGCGATTAAAATGCCTGCAAGGTGTTGAACTTTACCGAGCTGTTTTGCGAATCCAACACTTCCACATCAGTGGGTGGATCCGGGTCCGGTCAATATAGGGGTGAACCAAGTGTCAACACCGTAGGTCATCTTCGGGATAACAACACTTTCGTATAGTCTCTTCACGTATTTGTGAGGGAGACCAAACGTGGGCCTGGTGAGGCGGTTGCAAGCGAGTAAGACCTTCAATCCTTTCGCAGCGGCCACCTCAGATTGCATCTTGAAGTTGAGTTTCTCATCGATGAGAATACCTAAATATTTGATATGATCTGAGGAGGGATCAGTGTACCATTCCAGTCATAAGGTATTTTGTCATCGGCTCGCCCCTGGGTGTGCATATGCATGACTCCGAATTTCGATTCTTCAAAGCTGGAGTTGTGAGTCCTCAACCAGCTGCGGGATGAGGAGGCCATAGGATGAAGGATGTGGTCGCATTCTGGGTACATTGGGGCGGTGGCAAGTAGAAGAACATTGTCGTAATAGGCTTCTGCTGCTGGTGATCTGGGGTCAGTTGTGACTTCGATTAGAGGAGCATTGTAAAATGGGTAGAGGGTCCTAGATGAGGGTGCACCCTGTCCGATGCTGCTTTCAATGATGTACGACATATGGGTCCTTTCAGCGTGTTTGCTGACCATGTGAAATTATAATGTCACTGCAACACAGCCGCTGCAGCAGCACAATTGATCAGGATGGATCCTGTGTTGCAACCATGGACCCACCATTAACGACTCAAGCCACTGGTCAGTGAGTAATGTTGCTGTGACTTGAGACTCAAGTCATTGAAGTCGACTCTGAAGTTGATTTTCAAGTCAAGTCAAGTCAAGTCGAGCATCCTGACTATGAAATTGAAGGAGCTCAACTTAAGTTAATGCCGGTCTGAACCACAGCAGGACTTAAGTCCTGCCAAACTTAAGTTCTGCCCTGCATGCGGTCGGCCTGTACATGTGAGGACCACACCCCCGGGAACTTAAGTCCGCAAGCACTTAAGTTCTATCCAAACACCAAAAACAAATCCACCAGAGAGATTCAAACACCAGACCTCCTGACTTTTCACCAGCAGAAAGTAAAGTTGTTAACCACTACACCAGGAAGTTTATAATATCCTGAACACACGGATACAATATTACCCTCATAATGGCTTAAACCTTCTCCACTTTCTTTATTGTGCTGCTTCAGGTCCTGTTGGCAAATCATTATCCATAGATGATTCAGAGATTGATCTGTTTCAATAAATTAATCTATATAAGAAACATGATGAAAGATGACTGGAAATGACAAGTGAGTCAATAAATATGCAGTACTTAACATGGTAGAGAGAGGGCATGAAAGAAATCTAATGACAGTCTGATTGAGAACTTCTGGTATGGTCTTCCTGGTGTAGTGGTTAACTGCTCTTATTTTCTTCTCCCGGAAGTTAGAAGGTCAGCTGTTCAAATCCCTTTGGTGGATTTTGTTTTTGTGTTTGCAATAATCCTTGTTGCAATCACTTGAGTTCTCTATCACTTAAGTCCTCTGGTGGTCTGGTCTGCCTGGAACTTAAGATGAGCTAATAAAGTTTTGCATCAATAATAAATAATTGCACACCCAGTAACCCTGAGTAGTTAGGTTGATATTACTTATCATAGAAGTGCTCGCCAATTGCTAGATCCATCCCCCTGATCAAAATGGTGTTCTGGCAAATAAATAAGGGCAAATGCAACATGGAACACAACTACAGAAGGTAGTGACAATGAGTCACAATTTTGCATAGACAGTGCTGTTGACTGTGCACTTTGCATTTGCCTAGTCCGAGTGCAGGAGGTAAGAGTGGTAAGTATAAGTTTGAGGTAAATTTTAATAAGTGTACTATCTGTGACTGCCACCCTGGCCGGACTAGGAACCTGGCCACTTGCCAAATATAAGATTAAGATTAGTTACTGAGCCAATGTCATTTTCATGCTGGGGGGGGGGGGGAATACAACCTGTGCTGCCTGCCCTTGCCAATTTGCAGCCAGAAGTGATGAGTTGTTGTTAAGCGGTGGCGTGAATGATGTCGGCACAGAGGGTGGGAAAGTCAATTCCTTATCCCCAAATCACCAATTCGCTCCGTTCTCCACCAATTCTTCATCAATTCACGTCTTCTTGGGCTCATTTTGCTTGCCTGACTGCAGGCTTCCCTCTGACCATAAATCTGGCTCTGTCTTCCCTCATTTGTTCGGTAACTCGCGAAAATGACTGCCCTTCAAGTGTGAAGACAGCAACCAGATGACCCCCATATCAAGTGACGCTTTGACCATCTGAGTCCAGCAATTGTCAGGGTCCATCTTTACATGTAAGCCTTCAATTTAGATTCCATCCCACAATTTTATCCTCTTAATACCTCCCTCTGGCTGTGCTGATCACCATTTCTGCGAAATATTCGTCATATCAAAGTTCAAACGTCGGGTTCCCGGCAGCGAGACACAGAGGTGGATTTGGAGGCTTAAGGGGGTTCAGTCACACCCTATTAACATTCCTGCCACTTATTTTGGTCAACCAAGCCCTCTGACTGGTGCGCCGGCTTCGTCTGTCCAGGAAGGCCCATCCCTGCAGTTACAGCTGACACTGGAACCTTTTTGTGCTGCCATTTTTATTGGGCATATCCATGGTTGTTATATGCAAAAAGGATCATCCATGACTCATAAATACAATCACACACTTAAAGACTACTGCGGCAGTCAGAAACCCCTAATTTGCATGGGTGGCCAAGTAGCTAGTCATTTCCCTTTTGGGAACTCCGCCAGAAAAAAAATTCATTGAGCGACAAGTATGCAACCAAAATGGCCCCAAATAGGCTCAAACTATTCCTAGGATGCACACCCGTCTTGAGAGGTCCATACAGCTTGCATGAAGTCTTCAAGACAGGTACCAACAGGCCAAAACTCCAAGGTGGCCATGATCCCCCTCCCAGATAGTACCTGCCACTAGATCCAGAAGTTATGCCAATGGGCAGTGCAGATGATTCTCAATAGCCAACAGGTGTTTGAGAACGATTTGTCTGCTCTGAAAGCTTGAAAGCCCATCTGGGAGAAATAATTAATTATGGAAAAATAAAACTTTGAGGATCAATGCCATGAACCATTGGGAGATTACTATGGCCATGAGCCCAAGCATCTACTGTTAGGTGCACCAGGTTAGGGAGAGGGTTGGAAGATATGTTGCTGGTTCTTCTGCATATCTGCTGCTCCCTAAATATTGCACGGACATAATTCTGTTTGTCATCTGATAATCTGAAATTATTTGATAGCTATTTATGGGCACATCATCTCACACTGAGCTCTGATTTACTGGTTTCATTTCATATAATGTGACATCAAACAGATTCAATCTCTCATTTTGCTTTCATATCTGGCTTTCAAACCTCATCGCCTAATTGTGGGCACATCATCTCAGACTGAGTTCCAATTTGTTGATTTCATTTCATATAACAAGACATGCCTTTGCTTCGCTCCAGCGTGGGAGTTGTGGGCATTTGGCAATTATTAATACACCCATTTACAACTCTTTCATGGAGTGCTGAACATTGAGTGACACGGCCGATGATGAAGAACCTACAACACAGAAGAGTGCACTGGAGCCTGGTCCCTTACTTGTGGGGCGGCCAAAAGTGCTAACTTCAAACCAGTCTGTTCACAAACGACCCCACACAGATAGGATCCCTAGCACCTTGGCCCCAAGGAGATGTGGTGGAGGACATTGAAAACATCAATCCAGTGGCAGGAATTATGACATGGAGTCAGAAGAAGCTTGCGTCTTTTTCTACTGGACTTAGAATGTAACATATGGCCTGTAAATGTTTTATTCAAGTGTGAGTGCAGCCAGGGGGCATCTACGCAAGGTCTTCCAGTCTGTGTCTCCAAGTGAGCCTAGGAATTGATCTCACCAGTATCAGTGGTTGAAGTGCTGAGGCAACCCTAAACAAACACAATCATAAAGTTAGTGCTTTTCAGCCACAGGGCACCTGACCTACCCAGAAACTAGGCAACTGACAAGCCTAAATGGTAAAGAAGCCATGGAAATTGGCTACAGAAGAAAATGGATCGCAGTTAAGCTGGGTATCACTGTATCAGCCGTTTCGGTCATTAGGCAAACTTAAGCAAACACAATTGTAAAGCCAGTGCTTTTCAGCCACCGGCCACCAGAACCACCCAGAAATTAAGGAAGTGACTAGCCTAAATGGTAAAGAAGCCATAGAAACTACCCACAGCCAAATAGCTGGCTGTCCTCAACTGGGTATAAGTGGCTTTGGTTACAAGCTATAAACAAACACAATAGAGAGCTTGAGCCCAAGCGGCATGCCTCTTTTTTTTACAACTTTTGTGTGCACCTCAAATTCACACACCCTGATGCTATTGGACCTTGTTAATGCCCTTTAGAGGAGAAAAAAAAAGCGGCATGCTGCTTTTTGCACAACCTAAAAGTAGCATGCCACTTGGGCTCAAGCTCTCTAATTGTAAGCCCAGTGCTTTTCAGCCACCAGCCACCAGAACCACCCAAAGATTAAGTAAGTGATAGACTAAATGGTAAAGAATCCATGGAAATTATTTACAGCAAAAATAGCTGGCAGTTCTAAGCTGGGTATCAGGAGTTTTGGTCATGAGGCAAACCCAAACAAACACAATTGTAAAGTCAGTGCTTTTCAGCCACTGGCCACCTGAACTGTCCGAAAATTAAGCAGGTGACTAGCCTAAATGGTAAATTATCCATGTAAATTACTTACAGAAAAAATAGCTGCCAGTTCTGAGCTGGATACCAGCCATTTACAGTTTCATGACACCACAAGAACCTTGGATTTCTCTGCCGATGCAGATCGTTCAGATAGTACCAAGTGGTCAGCCAAAGCTAAGATGACCCATTACATGGACAGTAAGATCACCTCACCCATGTCAACTGAGATGAGCAACTACTGGACAGTAAGTGCACATTTAGTCTCTTAAACCATTCTCATTGAATTCTTAAGACAACCGGGGCTGCAATGTGGAGCCAGATTTATCAGCTATTCCTGGACTACATGTCAGTGCAAGTGACATCAGTCCCATCCAAGTGTGTATTCTTTTCATCTGACTAAACCGACACCAAGGGACACAACCGCTTAAGTCCAGCTTTGATGGAGGCATTGCAAATGCTCAAGTTCAATTTCAAAAAGACCTGACTTAATTTCATGATGGAATTTCAGTTAGTTCCGGATTAGGATGGTGATGAAGACTGGTTGCGTCAACTGGCAGGGGAAGCGGATGAGGACAGTCAAAAGAAGGTTCTGAGGAGATTTTCGATGATTCAGAGCTGCGGGACCTCTCATATTTTGATATGCCTGAGAGCAACTAGCCCAAAATGTTGTATTTATACGAATTTGGAATATATGGCACTGAATACTGTTTATGACCCTCGGAATTGTACTTCAGCATACTGTAGCGATAAAAATTTGAATTTGAAAGAAGAAGAACTCAACTTAGTCAGCTGAAGTCGACTTCTAGCCACTTGCATGTCTGAGTCAGCATAAAGTCGAGTCCAGTTGAGTTGCATCAAAGACTTTTGCGACTCAGACTTCATTCGACTCGACTTTCTGAGTCGTGACAACATTATCAGTGAGAGAAACACTGACCCAACATGGCCACTTCCCGCCAGCTCACCATTTCAAAACAGCATTAAGCTCTCGGAAATCAGTCGGTGAGAGACAGTTCTCATGAGTGAGAAATGATTCTCATGTGCTTGACACTTGCCAGAAGCTATATTTTTCTTGGGAGTAGTAGCCAGGAAGCTCAAATGGCGAAGATCCAAGAGAAAAAAAGTGACGGCGAAGGCGCCGCGGTCGGAAGAAGAGGCAGCCAGTGGGCGGCAGAGGTTGGCCGCCCGCGTCTCGGCAGATGGCGGCAGCGTGCGGCACAGCCTCCGCGGCAGACCCTGTATGTAGGCACAGCATGACAGATGGCGGCAAGCTCGGCAGCCTCTGCCGATCAGGGGCCTGAATACAGTGATCATCGGGAATTCTGCATGTCAAACCAGAGTCGTCACGAGTTTCCACTCTCATCTTTCGAGTTATTCGTTCTCACCTTGACTCACGATCATCCAATTGCAAGTACCGCCCAGTCGAGTCCATTTTCCGAGACGGCGGGACGATGTGTTCATGCGGTTCGCCCTCCTCCACGACTACAAGGCTAACAAACTCGACATCCTTAGCCAGCGACTGCGGTTCATTCATTCCCAGCGCTCCACCGAATTCTGTACGGTTCAATTACATAGCAGGCTCCTGCTCTATCAGCATGGTTGCGTTGGATAGTTCTTCTCCCGACGAGCTTACAGCCTCGACCTGCGCCGGGGGAGCATTTCCAATGGGCCTACATCCCATTGTAATTAACGGCACTGGCGGCGGGCGCTCAGACGATGTCCGTCGCAGCATTTCTCTGCATTACGTGTTACGCTCAAGCACCTCGGGCTTATCGAGCGGCCTCATGCAACTCACACTTTCCCTTCCAGAGACACGCATCACGGAGAACGAAGAGTTTGACAGTCGTATTTCCGCGCAGCTGTAAAGGTTAAGCGAAATGGAGATGGCAGAAACTTATGGTTGACAAAGCATATGTCCGCTGGCTGGGGATTTGGAATCAATGGTCTGCATGCATACTTGACGATCACTACGAAATTTCGGGGAGAATTTCAAAGTGAAATCTTTCCCTTCGAGAATCGCGCCAGCCAAACCATCTCTTCTCTTCTTCGGGCCCTCAGGTGCAGATGCAAGAGTACTATTACACAAATTTCGGGTTAAATGTGCCTGTAAAAATTCCTACCAATTTCTTTAAAGGACTGAACAAAAATGCGGGATCAATGGATCTTATTTCGGAGGCTGGGAATCGAACCCAGATTTCCTGCATCGAAATTGCGCAATGTCTGTTCAACGTTCAATATAAGCGGGTGTGCGCCATGCAACGTTGGAACATAGTTTGTAGGCGGAGAATAAGCTGGGATTTTATGGAGGTTGAACGAGATCGTACTTACATTGGGTGACGATTGCACTTTGAATGAGGCCCAACCATGAAGACCAGTATGGCAGTGTCCCGTGAAAGAAATTGGTCGGGAGACGACAGACAGAAAGACGCACACAGAATCTAGGAACCCAGTAAAAGAAATGGCGAGTCCCCTGCTATCCCGGACGCTGGGAGTCGAACCCAGATTTCCCGCGTTGGGGTTGTCGTCGTGAACATTACAATGGGAGCGGACGCCCGATGTTGCTTTCCAGCTCGCGTACCTGCGGTTTGAAGGAAAGACCAGGCGGCCGAATCTGAGTCAGGCAAACAAAAAAATCACCCATTTGAGTCGATTGAGACGTCCTGCCGAGAGGGGGGTCGAGGCATGAACAGTTAAAGATACATACCGACGAATCAAACAAAATGTATTGGGGCAATCCACAGGGCATCAAGCAAAAAACCTCTCAGAAGTGCCATTCGGACGCTGGGAGTCGACCCCAGATCTACTACAGAAGCTGTTCAGATGCAACGCGTGCCCCATGCACTACGTCCGAGGCTACTTTCCAAGCTGTGTATTTGGTTAGGCATTAGCCTGAACAAAAAATCAGCCAGTCGAAAGCGAGTGAGGCAACCAAAAACAATTATAATCATCTAACTACTTCACCAGACGGAGACGTTGTGCGAGTACGATCGGCCGGATGCAAGAGCAGGGAGAGATGCGTGCAGCAAAAGTAAAGGAAAAAAACAAATTAAGGCCAATTTTAGCAAAAACATGCGCAGCACAAATGGCTGTTTGTTTTAGCTAGCGTGAAAATGAGGGGATCGTACTTACATCAATGCCCTCGTCAGCCAGACGGGCGACGAGTTGAACAAAACAACTACGTCAATATGGCCTCTGCTATTTCGGACGCCAGGAGTCGAACCCAGATCTCCCACAGAAGTTTTTCTAATCTAGATGCGATATATTCGCAATGGGCGTGCGCCGCGCACCACATCCGAGGTTCCGCTTCAGAGTTTGTACCGGGCTAGGTACTGGCGTAAAAAAGGTTACTGTCAATGGGTGAGAACCGACTGCGGCAAACCAAAAACAAACTACTGCTTCATCCGGTTGAGACGCCCTGCTACCAGGGGGGGTAGAGGCCATGGACGGGGAGAAAGATGCGTACGAAAAAGTGCATGAAAAAAAAAACGGATTGAATCCAGTTTCAAGCCATCGACCAAAAAAATACCGAAGCGATAGGCATCTATTCGGACGCTGGGAGTCGAACCCGGAGTACCCACGTCGAAATTCCGACGGAAAGACAATCCAGTATAAATGCGAGCGGGCGTGCGCCGTGCACTGCGTCGGAGGTTACGATACAGGCTGGAAGCGCACCTTAGTAGAAGAACATCAGTTGGCTGTTTGTTTTAGCTGGCGTGAAAATGAGTCAGCCGCAGTTGGAAGCGGGGTATTATGCCAAGTTCAATGCATTGCAGGGGGAGAAGAACACGTATTATGCGTCGGGGCTGAATGGGTTCGAGACGGTGGAATATGCGATACGTGCCGGGATTGATGTCGCAGAGACGTATTTTCCCTCTATCAATAATCGGTAATACAAGAGCACTTCATTTTAAATATACTGTAAACTCACACGTAGTGCCAGCTGGAGGACAAAGTGCGAAGCGCGTGCTACAAATGCCGATCCTGGCCGAAACCAGCCGTTGTTGAGCCGACAGGGAGAAGCCAAAGAGACGGCATTTCGGCAAGTGATACCAGGGCAAGAGAATGGTCGGAGTTTAAAGGTTTCAGACAGACAGACGGACGGACGCAATTTTATAAAGAGGGTAACATAGTGCTACAAGTAACTTCAGGTCATGCGCCGTAGTTCACCTGAATAATAATTAATAATATTGAACATGCCGCTTCCCTCGTTGGTTCGGCTAAGATGCTCAGTTCAAAATAAAATTCCGCCAACTGTCATGCCTTCGCGGGGAATCGAACCCCAGATCCTCTTTACACTGCCACTGAATTACAGGAACGTCAGACTGGAATACATGGAAGTGTTCCGTTTGAGAATCTGGCCTTGATGTAACTCTGGTAGATTTGACAGGCGACCTTCCGTTTAATCTGGGAATAGCTGGATGTGATGTGAGCAAGGGTGCAAGCTTAGGAAAAAAAATTGTTCAGATTCGGCCGAATGTTCATTTATGTAAGTTCAAGTTTTTCCCGGTCTTATCCTCATTTTGGACGTCGAAACGCGCTGGTCATCAACGTACATGATGTTTCGTAAGTCAGAATTCTGAAATTACTGTACGATTTCGACCGGGTATTCGGTCACGGGTCACAGCGCTCAATGAATCGAATACTTGATAAATATGTCACTGGTCACTGGGACCATTGAATACTTGGCCGAATAAACTTCTTTGAGGACTAAAATTTCAAAATTTCTCCCTGAATCCGTGACCGTAGGCATGGTGGCATCATTTTTACGCTATATCGAGCACAGTAATGGGCGGGGCAAATTTGCGCATGTGAAAAGGCGTGCAAAGCCGTCAAAAATTGGGAAAACAAATAAAGAAGTAACACGTACCGGAATTTGCCTTGAGGCTAGCGTCCCAATCAACCAGACCCAGCGGAGATGAAACGGTGATGGGAGTTGACAAGGGCACGTAAAACCCCAAGACAGCTAGAAGCCGCGCACGGGGAGACAATGACGGGTTGGACATGTCCGCGGAAATTACGGCAACGAAAGAACGTGTACAAAGACGGACACGTGATCGTATGGCTTCTGGCGTTTGGACATCAAACGCGTCCCAGATACCACGAGAGGGTGTTTCGGCAGGGTTCAAACGTGTCGACGGATAGCCTGTTGTCACAGGAGGGTATTGCATTGCTCAAAACAGGTTTCAAAGGCCTAAGAAGTAGGCAACGCACTGGTTAAAGGAGTTGGTGGGAGATAATTGTTAAGGTATGAAGGAGGCGTATCCAAAGTTATGTGGAAACGAGGATACGGGGTGTTTCATGATGAAAGTTTGTGAAGGTAGCAATATATTTACAAAGTACAAACAACTGAGATATAAAAGGCGGGTGAAATGTACTAGTTAGACAGAATACCACGCCCAGGTTTTACCTGTGATCTTTCACTCGCGCTTTGATTTGACTATACGGGACGATTTTACGGGACTCTGTGAACTTGATTTTAAAAACGGGATACGGAACAGAACAATTGGACTTACGGATTTTGGATTGGATTGACGGAACGGTTTTGGGAACGGGATTATTGTTGGGTTGAAAGATATATTGGTTTTGAAGAAGAACATATCGGCTATTTGGATTTTTGAACACACACACCTTTTCGAACTTACACCAAATTCGCATTCGTGGTTTCTTCCACGCGAATCCCCGAACACACACAAAGGCCTACGGAGTTTTGTTTGGTTTTGGGTTGAACCTTAAATAAAGGTTTCACTCACGAACAGATTTCGATCCTTTCAACAGCGTACATAAATCGGATCGTCTACGATACAGTTTGGTCCCACATGTCCTCTCCACCATAACGGCTCGGTGCTTTCGCATTCCCCTTCGCACGGCGAGTAGCAAGCAGGAGGTCGGCAGGGTTGACATCAAGTTCTTGTCAAGTTCAGTATCCTCTGCAGCACCGCTCCGCTCCAAATCACCGCTTGAATTGCACACGAAACCGGCCGGCAGCACACACAAATCTCGATGAATACTTTGAAAATGAACACTTGGAATCGGGTCACAAGTCCTGCCCGCTGGTGAATTGATGGCAAATGAATACTTATGGTCACAGGTCACAATGGGCGAATACTTGGTCGAAATTGTACAGTAGAACTCAAATTAATACATGCAGGATGAGCGCTTAGGGCTGTTCGCTGTGCCCATGACGGGCACGGCCGTCATCTCAACGGGAGTACAACGGGCAACTCCATCCCATCGCGAGGTAAGTCAAAGCCTCCACAGAACGGGACAGATGACGGGACAGCCGTCACGGGCAGCGGGACGGGATCGGCAAGCCAAAAATTTCTAAACAGAGGTAATGAGATAAGAAACCTCCTCTTTTTCACCTAGAAGTTAAAGTTGAATTCATGCTTTTCAGTAAGTCGAAAATTTACCGTCAAATGGAGCTGAAAAACTATGTTTCTTGGCCTCGGAAAGCGGGCAAACAAGCGAAACAGGTCCATGTTTGATTCTCTGGATACCTGTGATTTATTATAGTCCCTCAATGAAGAACGAACACTGGTTGGGTGATTCAAATTTTCCAGCACAATTTACAGTGAAAAATGTCGTTTGTTTTTCAGATATTTTTCACTGAAAAAAAACAGTGAAATTTTCAAAGCTTTTTCACCCCTTTTGAACTTTCTTTTGAGTTTTTCACCTCAAACTGAAAAAGTGATGAAAATGTTTTGGGTTTTCTACCTAGTTTCTGGCTGAAAATTGATGGAAAACAAACGAGATTTTTCACTGAGAATTTAGCAGAAAAATTTGAATTTTCCAGCCAGTGGAAACCACTCTGAACACCAGATGTCAAAGAGACCAGCCATGGTGCAACTCAGAGGAAATTGCGAAACGGGCTTGTCCAGGCTCATCTGAAGCTGAGTGAGTACTTCAGCCGCTTTGACACGTCACCGTATTATCTATGGGCTGCTCATGAGCTGGGTTTTACTCTTTACTATCACTCTTTAATCCTTCGCTAGTTCTTGACTCCCACATCTCATACAAAGGCCTCAAATAAGATTACAAGTCCGATTCAACTCTCCTTCAGTCTCTCAAGGATGCCAAGGATGAGCTTTACATGGAGTACACCACTCACTATGCAACAAGTCCATCTCCGGTATCACCTGGCGACACGGCAGCGTCAACCACAACCCCCACCTCTCCCTCCAAATTCGATTTTCTTGGGCGATACAAGAGGAGCAACGTCTCTCCAACATCACAGCTCAAACGCGAGCTAGATGAATATTTCGAGATGACGGCAGAACCCGAGGATATGGAGACATGTGACATCCTGAGGTGGTGGAAGAATCGGGAAAGCACCTTCCTGAACTTGTACAAATTAGCTTGAGATATCCACTGCATCCCAGGTACATTGGCTAATACTCCTCCCGCTGTTTAATACTAATTTTTCCCCCATGACAGGCTCTGCTGTTGCTGTTGAGAGGATCTTTTCAGGTGGACAAGACACTGTTGGCATTCATTGGGCCCGATTGAAGGCGGAGACGATCGGGACCTTGATGCTCGTCAAGGCGCGTATGAAGTTGGAACGGCAGCATGCCGTGGCTCAGGCCCAGCGAGCGCTCAAGAGGGAAAAGACGGATATTATCGACTTGGCAAGCTCTGATTCAGTCTGACACTTGTTCTCGTACTCATTCCGTTGAAACGGTGCACTAGGGTGCGGCCGTGTAATCTAATGCAATCAACTAGAGAGTGAAGCGAGCTAGTCACTAATCACAATCCAACCAAAATCAAAACAAAACACTGATCCGATCCTAATGCTCGTGTGTGTGTGTTCGGGGAAGTAGGGTACGTATCACCCATCAAGAGGGTGTGCAAAGGTTTTATAAGACTCTGTTTCAATAGCAAACTATGCGGTTTAAGCACGGTTATGCTGGAGTAGCAGGGACTTCACACCAACAGGATATCAAGACTCAAGTAAACTTTAGACTGTTCAGAGCTTTCAGTTTCTTTGTGAGCAGCAGAACCTAACACTACTGGCAGCTAGCCAAGAAGCAGAAAATAGGGCAGACTATCAACAGACAGACACTACTTCAATATCAACCAACGCTTGCATGAATGGCGGCGGTATCAACGAAACGGGGCTGTTACACAGAAGGTGGACGCTGGGCTAAGGCGCGGACAGTTACACTGAAGGCGGCGGTTTTCACTTCTACGTGCACAAACTAGTCTTTAGTCCTGGAGGCCTAAAGTGCTGCTACAGGAGACAAGAGGGTACAGTTTTCACAACAAGTCTTAGTCCTGGAGGCCTAAAGCACTGCTACAGGAGACGAGTTGGTGCAGGTTGAGCGGGGCTCTTATATCAATGCAATTGGTAGTCTTTTCGACGTCCCATATCTCTTAGTCTTTTCTGTGCGTCTGCAAATATATCTGATGTCTTGTCACAAATCTAGAGTCTACTATATTGCCCGTATATCTGGGATGGATAGTTTACTGGCTAATACAGAGTACACAGCTAGCTTTTATACATTTCAGAGAGAAGTAAAGGAGATAGACGGAATGAATAGGAACAGTAAAGGGTGGGAGCCTGAGTAGTGAATGGCCAATGGCGTAGAAGGCATTCTCAACCATGGGTATTATGACCTGCTACCGGGGCTAGTCCACATGTATTTCTCTAGCACGCCATAAGATGTGCTTAGTTGTCTTGGTTTCCATCTTTCTGACTGAGCGAGTCAGCCTTAGTCATTTCTGACTGAGTGAGTCAGCCTCAGTTGCCTTGGTTTCCATCTTTCTGACTGAGTGAGTCAGCCTTAGTCAAGTCCTATTCCACTTCTGTGTCAGTCCTGCCCTTCACAAGCCCAGTAGAACCTGTACTAAATATCCAGCGGCTTGATAAAATATCCAGCGGCCTGATACTGTGTTCCAGTAACTATCTGGCGGCCCGATACTGGACTGTCGATCTTCATCATTCATATCAGCTAGCCTTGATGCACAGATCACATCTTTCAGCGGCTAGATCTGCCTGGTGGGGTACTAGTCATATCCCATGACACTGGCTTGAACCCAGTAGCACATCTTCTGCTCAATCTAATCAGTTGAGGTGCCACTAGATATCCAGCGGCTAGATATATGTGTCTAGCAGCCCGATATATCTAACGGCCCGATAAATTGTCCAGCGGCTCGATGCATTATTGCCTTTAAGATCGACCACCAAAGTCATGGAATGACTCTATAAGTATCCGGCAGCTCGATCCAGTATCCAGCGGCTCGATAAAATATCCAGCAGCTCGATACCAGGCAGCATTACGAAGCCAGCCCTAAAGTCATTCCACTGACTCCGACTTCATCTATCTGACTCCAACTTCATCTTTAATCGTCTTCAGTAGTCGTCAGACCATTCAGAGACCGCCTGAAGCGGTAAGCCAAGAATCCCATATAGTTCCCTGTTGTTTCACCTCCAGCACGTAAAACAGTGGTTTACCACCACTGTCTATAGCTCAGTGTTGAATCTCATAGTCAGGCCGTAACAGCCCTTTTGGACTGCCTTGTCAAGTCTACTCAACTCTTCATAATTGGTTTGTTACACTGACTTTCGGCCATCAATGGTGTAGCCTACCACCCCAGGGAGGGTGTACGCTCATAAACTAATGCCTCACTTCTGCCCACTAATAGGTTCAAAATGAAATAAAAACTGGTGTTTTCATGTGTGTTTTGGTACACGCCCTATCACCGTACTTACGATTCTACTAATCTTTATGATTTCCTTTCTCCCTCGTACTTATTGCATACTTACAATCCTATTAAACTCTGATAGTTCCTTTCTATACGTGTTTTACTGAGTTTAGTCCGACCGTCCACCGTCGGACGGCCGCCCCGTCCAGCGTCCCATCCCGTCAAGCGTTACAAGAGAGCCTCCGCTACCGTACCATCAACGGACAGTCCCCTGGACAGCCGTCTTCGGCACTGTCCGTCCGCTGGGACCCACGGTGACGATCCCTAGTTAGGATACAGGCTGGAAGCGCACCCTAGTAGAAGAACATCAGTTGGCTGTTTGTTTTAGCTGGCGTGGAAATGAGGAGATCGAACCTGCATTTTCGGATGAAATCCAACCATAGAAAAACCATCCAAAATATTTCGAGTACTTCAGCGCCCTGTGAGTACTACATATCAGTGAGAGGCAAAAGACGGAAAACCCGGAACCCAGCAACCCAGCAACCCAGCAAAATATATGTTTCCTGAAATTTCGGACGCTGGGAGTCAAACCTAGATCTCCCACAGAACATGAAGCCTCCGACAGGGAATTCGAAATGGGCGTGCGCCGCGCACTACGTCCGATGTTCCTTGCCAGGGTGTGTACTGGCCTAGGTACTGGGCCCTGGCGGAAACCAGAGGTTACTGAGCGAGGGAACCAAAGACAATTAATCAACCACTGCTTCACCCGACTGAGACATCCTGCAAGTACAATCAGCCGGGGCCAGAGAATAGAGGAACACATAGAGGATTTAAGCCAAAAAAACACGGATGGAGGTCAGGTTCAGGGCATCGATCGAGCCAAAAAAAAAAAATTGGACCAGAAGAATGTCAGATGCTGGGGGTCGAACCCAGAATTCCCGCGTCGAAATTGGATACAGTCCAGGTAAATGTTGTAAATGCGAGTGGGTGTGCGCCGTGCACTGCGTCCGAGGCTAGGATACAAATGTGAGCATGCCCCTAGGAGGAGGGAATCAGCTGGCTCGTTGATTTTCTGGGGGTCAAAACAAATTAATTGCAGAGATCGTGTTTGAATCGGCGACTGTGCTTTGAACGAGGCCTGGGTAGGCCGCCGGAACGAAAGACCGGTCAAGGATGTCGAGTAGAGCGTCATGTGGATGGTATCAATCAGTAGGGAGAAGCAAAAGACCAGAAAACGGCACACGGAAAGACGGGAGTCCGGCAAAAGCACTGGTATGAAGGAGTGTCATTTCGGACGCTGGGAGTCGAACCCAGATTTCCCACACAAATTCTTTTTTTCCGAAGATCAATGCAAATAGGCATGCACCGCGTACCACGTCCGATATTCATTGTCAGTGTGCAAGAGGTTACTGGGCGAACACGAAATGAGGAAAACCAGAAGCAAACCACTTCACCTGATTGAGACGTCCTGCGAGCTCGGTCAGCGGGGGGGCAGAGCAAAAGAGATACATACAGAAAATGTGAAGCTAAAAAGGAAAAACACGGATTGAGGCCAGGTTCAGGGCATCGATCGAGCCAAAAAAATTCTTGAACCGAAAAGTCGTCGACAAGAATGTAGGACGCTGGGAGTCGAACCCAGAGTTGCCGCGGCACATAGATGATACGTTCAAATGCGAGTGAGCTTGCACCGTGCACTGCGTCCGAGATGAGTGTATAGGTTGGGGACGGGATGTAGTTGGGGGGTTGAGTTGAGTTTTTTATTTTGTGGGAGCTCAAACCAAAGAGATCGTACCCCTATTTGCATCGTCCAGCCAGAGAGCCCAGAGTGCAGAAACCAGCCAGTTAGCTCGAGCACCCACGCCATATCTTCAAGAGAGAAAGGAACGAAGAGCAAAAAATGACCGGGCAAGGTAATCCCGGATGCTGGGAGTCGAACCCAGATATACTGTGGCATACAGTGGAAGTCACAGCTGGCGTGAGCCGTGCACTACATCCGGGTTTCAGTTTGTGAAAGAGACCGAAGAATTGGGGCTGCTATACGTCGAGTGACTTGGCCGGAAGACGACTCGAAAGCTGGGCTCAGGATTAGAGTTCCCTGCGTCCAAGTCTCTGAGCCAGTGGTTCTGGGCCAGCCGATAATTCACTGAGCTTTTACTTGAACAAGAACGGAAAATGGAACAGGAATGAAGAAGGAAGTTGAAGACAAGGGCGTTCGGCAATCGCCGGTCAATCATTTTCCTTGGCGCTCACCGCAACGTCATGTCTCGTACTCCACTACTGGGAGCGTATAAAACGCGGCTTTCGACTTCAAACTGCCGCCCAATACGACGTTCTATACGACCTTGTCTTTAACCGGACCGTAAAACTTGCTTGAATCTTGCTCGATCTTCTTGCTCCTTAGATTCCTGTCCTGGTCTTAACTCTTGAATCCGACTCACGATGGCCACAATCCACGCCTCCCCGCCCAACATGGTCCCTTCAATCCCCTCCGGCACCCTCCCACAGACACCCTCGAAAGAATGGGCAGAAAATATGACCGACCTGCTGGGCAGCCACGTTACGCGCACGCCCGTCGGGACACCTGGACCTGACATACCGGGTGGCTTTCCAGCCCATTTGGAGCCGGATGCCGATGCTGTGGACGCTCCGAGTAGCGCGGATGCGTCCCCAAAACCGGTGGAGGAAGATAGCGGGCTCCTGGCGACCGCACAGGCCACTCTGGCCGCTGCGACGGCGTACCTACCGCCGGGACTTGCGGCGTATCTGCGTTAGTCTCTCTCTTCACTTCAAACTCACATCATCGACTAACTGGCGAGCTTGCGTTGTTACAGCAGCGTCCCCTGATTCAAGCTCTAAACCAGTAACCTCGGCCTCGGAATCATCTCTGCCCCCGCTCCCGCCCTCCTCCACATCCGTCGCCACGTCATCCGTGTCGCCGCTGGGGTGTCAAGACGGTGTCGACGTCGGCCATGGTGCAGGGGTACCCTATACTGAATCCGCGCCGGAGCCCTATCGCACTGCTTCTTCGGAGCCCACAAATGTACACTCTGCGACGCCTCCCAACGACCGACTCGACTCAACCACCTCTGCCGCCTCTAGCACAAGCCTCAGCACCACCGTACACACCGGGCGCGCGTCTTCGCTGTCAGGGGTCTCTCCCACCTCTGTGTCTGTATCGTCACTTGCGTCTACCTCGGCACCGCGCCCGACATCGGGGCTGATCCCCTCCCACCCGGGCGTCGCCTCTCCCTCTCTTGTTCCCTCTCCCCCCGCCCTGCCAGAGCCTACCTCGGGCCTCGCTCGTCCCGTCCCACCCCGGCGCTGCGGCTACGCCCCCGCTCACGGAGTCGCCCGCCCCACTCTCGACTGTAACCAAGGGTACAGATACAGATGCGTCGATTCCACAGCCCACCCCCGGCCTCATCCCCTCCCATCCGGGTGTCTCGTCTCCCTCGTCGCACGTACACGCCCTCCCGACGCACATCATCCACAGGCTCGGTGCGCACCCCACACCACACGCCGTCCCCGCGTCGGCGTCGTCTCCGAGGGCGGATAACGCTGCAGCTGTGGACGCATCCACCCCCTCCCTTGCCTCCGCAGCGTCGACAGGCGGCGACAGCGGCTACGCCGCCAGCACGGAGACGGAGGGGCCCGCGACGCCGGGGTCGGTGTCGGCGCCTGCGTCGGCCACGACGCCGCCTGCGTACGTGGGCGGTGCGGCTGTCGGTGCTGCTGGTGGAGGGGCGGGCGAGACGAGGCTGGAGCCGCTCCGCGCAAGCGCGGTACCGACGGGCGACTTCGCCGCCCCTTCCGGTGACGATAGCACCTACCACCCTCGCGTCCCGGGGTCAGTCGCGCTCGCCGCCGTGCGTCCTGACGCTCTTCCCACAGACCCCCAAAGCCAGTGCGCGGACGACGAGGGCGCGAACGGGGATGATCAGCTCGATTCCGGGAGCGACGCCGACGAAAAGGGAGATGGAGAAGTGGGCGAAGCAGTCGAGGGGAAGCCCAAGAAGAGCAAGAAACCCAAACTCATCCAACGGCTGAAGGAGAACTTGAAGATGCACGTTGGGTCGGTTTCGTCGTGAGCAGAAGGGCCTGTGGACCTTCGAATGACTTGTAGTATTCTACTGTATCTCTGTACTTCTGCGTGGGCAGTCCATGTACTAGTAATGAATGTAACGTATCTAAACTTCTGTACCTGAATCCATGAATCATGCAAGCAAGCTTCTGTGGGTCAGGGTGCCGCTGTCTAGACGCCTCCACGGAGATGCGCGCCTAGACTTCGGCCATTAGCTTCAGCGTATGGATACCGATCCCCGATAGGCCATGCAGTGCAACGTCAGACAGCAGTGTTTGGCTATTGCTACTCGTTCTTAACCGCCGTGCCAGCTGGATCGTCAGTTTTCCCCTGATTTCCTTCGAGAGCCAAGAGACTGAGGAGTATGCACAGTGGACAGAGAAACCCATACCATGCCTCGTCAGCGGCTTTCCTCAGGCGAATTCCGGTCACGATTGTCCCTCTGGTACTCCCGCTCATGGGATAGCATCGACTGGGACACCTTCTGGGCGTGGTGCCTTTATGCCACCATGGGGTTGGGAATAGTGGGTTTTCTTGCCTGGGTGTATGAAGAGAACATCAAGATCTCTATCGCCGTCCAGAAACAGCTCGTTTCCCGGATTACGAGCGACACACCAATCTCAGGATTTTATGGTCCAGGCGCTTGGTGTGCGTTTCTCGTGACACTCGGCATGTCCCATGGTCGTACAGGCCTAGTCTTACTGAGAACAGGGGAGGCCCCATCCGACTGGGACTATGATCTCATGGGCGCCTCCGCGTACAGTGTTTTCGCCGCAGTCGATCTCATCCTCAAGTCGAGAGCGATCGCAGAGCTTGGAGACAAGGCTGCCGAGTCCATGCTTATACCCGCCTTTATCTGCGCAGAATGCGTTGTCTTCGTCGGGACGGGATCCTCGCTGTTCACATTGTTTCTCAACATCCCGTGGGGTCCAGCAACTGAACCCCACAGGAGCCATTCATTCCTTCCCCGTGTCGCAAATGGTCTTGCAATGGCCGTTCTGGTTCTGGCCGTCGTTGCGACTGGCTTTTGCTTCCACGCTCATAGAGTCGTATGCAACACCCACACGGTGCCTGGGATCTGGTGTGGCGCGGATCTGCGCGGCGCTCCATTGTACACCTTCGACTTCCTCGCTTCCACGGTCGTACTTCCCTTCTTCCTGCTGGTCAGTTTCTGCCTCGCGCGGACCTGGTGGTACACGACTGCCGTGGCTTGTGCTGTGGTCATCCCAAGCGTCTTCTTGATCAGCCTGCTGTGGAAACGCAATCTTCGTGGCGCTTTGAAGCCCAGTGCATTCAGCGCCATGATGGTGCTTTCGCCTTCGGCGCTGTACATTTTTGGCATCTGCGGTACTGCCGTTGCATTCGTGGGGGTTTGGATTGTGTTTTGGGGTATCCTCGGCTGGTTGCCTATCTACACCCTCAGTTTCTTCCCACAACTTGCCTTCTTCCCTCCGACCGCGATTTCTGCTGCCGAGATGGACCAAATTGCAGCACTATCGGGAACAGTTCTTGTGGCCGCAACACGTACTCTGCGTCACATTTACGCAGCTGTTCATCCATCCCTCGACTCCTGGTGCGAAAACACTCATTTACTTCCTCTATCAAGCCGTGATGACAGTGACAACCCGCAAGTTTTTTCGTTGGATTTTTTTGGCATCTTCGCTGATGTTCTTTCTTATCAGATAATGTACCAAGTTCTCGTATTTTACTCGCATGAACTTTGTCGTATTCCTAAGTACTGTTATACTACTGATCTACGAATTGTCCTAGGCACACTCCTGGGTTAATTGCTTCCTGGCACTCGCAGATGTTCCACCTTGGTTTCGACGGGGCAAGTCTAATGCAGCATTCGCCAATTTTTTTTGGATGAAAATCGGGACAATCATCAACATTGTTGAAGCAAAACTGGACCCTCCATACCTGGAGTTCATCCAATCTGCCTCACATTAAACAAGACATGCCTTTGCTTCGCTCCGGCGCAGGCTACGTGGTGTTGCGATAAATATAAATGCATTGAGAAGTGCTGATAATATTACAACGATATTTGTCAAAGTGTAATAAGGAAGAATTGCGGGTCAATCTGGCAGACCAAATGAAGAAAGCTCAGAGAAAAACCATAGTGTCAACCCCGGTTGCACACTGTGCATGCAACAAAAAGGTCGGCGGTTCAGCTCTAATACAGATTCAAGGGTGACAGATTTTCCCAAACGAACCGATATCGTACCTCGGCTGTTAGTCACAATTCTGCGCTTTCAATGGGGATGTACGTACTATGTTCTCTGAGACGGTTAGTGGACTCTGTTGCAAAGCGCGCTACAAATGTTATCAGGAAAAAAGGTGGGTTCGACTCCCACCGGAGGTATGAATCGGTTGTAGGATTTTTTTGTTCCCTTTTGTTTCCAGGTTCCTACACAGCCGCGGTTTCGAGGATAACAATCCTTGTAGCGTGAGTGCAATTGAGGAATTACCGGAAATTTCGGACCGTGTGACGTGTGATATATGTGACTTGAAAGTTGGGGCCACGGCCCAACTTTCTGTCACCAGTAACGTCACGCATAACTCGGTCCGAAATTTCCGACCCGCCAAAATTCTCTATATCCAATTTGTATTCCCACCACTGAGATTGTGCACCTCGAAACCGCGGCTGTGTAGGAACCTGTTTTGTTTCTACGTTTATTCTTTCGGCACGCGATGTACATACTTAGATCCTGCAGGTTAGTGTTAGCTTTTCAAGGGATATTTGACCACATGTGACACAACCAAGTCAGAGGTCAAGGCAGGAAAGGGGTGGGTTGAACTCTGAGAGAGAAAGGTTCTCCGCGTTGATATTCTGGAATAAATGTCTACCGAATCCTTCCATACCCGGGTTAGTCTCTCGCAGCCAGACACTTCAATCTTACCTGATCTCGTACCTCGACAGATTGAAGTCTGTTATTAACCGCGGGGGTCCGATCAGGGTAAAAGCTTGTTACATAATCTACACAGCCACGTGGACACTTTTCGATGTTTTGTGCCTACAGACTCAATATTACAGCTAATGTCGGAACCTAAGGCGCGTACGAAAATTTTCCATTTTGGGAACTTTTTCATTGCACCGACCAATTCCCTCATATCTCTCTGAGTTTTGGTCAGATTACCTCGAAACCTATACCATTCTTTCAGAATAATTCATGCGCAATTAGTGATGTCGAGGAAATCGCGAAAATGTATTTTATCTTGCCATTTGGCACCTGAGGCATTGTTTCTATTGAACACCACCTCAGAGGGTGGGCACTTGTTCAAACACACTAAATTGTTGGGACGGAAGACTTACATGCATTATAAAGAGGGTGATGTCGCCAGAATTATAATTTATTTCTCCATTGAGGCACTATTGACTCGGAAGTAATTGTTTGATCAAAATTGTTAAACTTCACATAACTTCCAACTCAGAGGGTGGGCACTTGTTCAAACACGCTAAATTTTTGGGACGAAAGACTTACATGCATTATAAAGAGGGTGATATCTCCAGAATTATAATTTTTGTTCTCCATTGAGGCACTATTGACTCGGAAGTAATCGTTCAATCAAAATTGTTCAACTTCACATAACTTCTTCAATAATCCACCAAATTGGGACTTGAAACAACACAGGACATCGCATTGAGCGTCTCCTCGAAGCCACATCCTCGAAATGTCCAAAAACACGTATAGTCAAACTTCAATTAGAGTGTGTCGCATCGCGCACCCATCATTGGTTGTCACTTCGGTCACATCATTCGCCAGCGGACAGTCACTTGGCCGCGTGTCATTCCTTCGTGCAGTGTGATGTCCTGTGTTGTTCCAAGTTCCAATTTGGGGGATGATTGCAAAGTTATGTGAAGTTCAACAATTTTGATTGAACGATTACTTCCGAGTCAATAGTGCCTCAATGGAGAAGAAAATTATAATTCTGGCGACATCACCCTCTTTATAATGCATGTCAGTCTTCCGTCCCAAAAATTTAGCGTGTTTGAACAAGTGCCCACCCTCTGAGTTGGAAGTTATGTGAAGTTTAACAATTTTGATCAAACAATTACTTCCGAGTCAATAGTGCCTCAATGGAGAAATAAATTATAATTCTGGCGACATCACCCTCTTTATAATGCATGTAAGTCTTCCGTCCCAAAAATTTAGTGTGTTTGAACAAGTGCCTACCCTCCGAGGTGGTGTTCAATAGAAACAATGCCTCAGGTGCCAAATGGCAAGATAAAATACATTTTCGCGATTTCCTCGACATCACTAATTGCGCATGAATTATTCTGAAAGAATGGTATAGGTTTCGAGGTAATCTGACCAAAACTCAGAGAGATATGAGGGAATCGGTCGGCGCAACGAAAAAGTTCCCAAAATGGAAAATTTTCGTTCGCGCCTTAGGTTCCGACATTAGCTGTAAGACTAGATTTTACGGCAATACACTCATGGAGATGCCTCCAGCCTTCCTATCTGCTTAAAAAAAGATTATACACTGCGGAACGGGTGGTAGAAGTCCACATGTGACTGCATGCTCTGCTGAAGAACTGAACCTTGAACAGTGCTCTAAAATGCTGAATAAAATCCAGAAGGCATGAAATGGTAATAAAGTACTTTTTAATGGTTGAAACTGGCAGAAACTCCTTGTAGTGGTGCCGTGGTTGGAGGTTCAAAGGTGTTGTGGCTGTGCACATTATGTAACAAGTGCTTACCCTGATCGGGACCCCGCGCTTAACAACACACTATACCCGGGTATTACATTTCTTGAATCATCTACATAACCTTCTGTGGTCTGGGAGACCGCCTCCGAATTGCGAAAAGGAATTTAAGTCGGGAGGATGAGTGGGTTCGACTCCTACCTGAGGCCATGAGGGTCGGGTTTATACCTTTTGCACAGTGCTCGATTCGCACAGCTATGCAGCAAGGAAAGTTAGTTCAAGCAGGTTGGAAGCGCTGGGTTGAACCAAAAGGTTGCATTGATATTCCGATAAATGACCACCGAATCGAATCCTTCAATACAATCGATACATAGCACTCTTGGAGCTTGTATCGCGGTCGAGCTGTGTTCGAATTGTCGATGAACATGTCTGAAACTCGATGAATCATTGAATGTATGCGAGCAAGCTGCTGTGGGTCCAGGAGTCCGCTTGAAGTGACAGAATTCAAGTCAGGAGGAGATGTGGGTTCGATGTGAGTTCGACTCCCTCCAGTGTTGGTGAAAACGACAGATTCTTTTGGTTGCAGACCTGGGTACCTCGACTTCTTGTTTAAGGAACTTGTGGCTTGCGGGAGAATGTGGAACTCAACCGGGCAGAGAGAATCTGAATATCCACACCAAGGCGATATATTTTGAACATCTACTCAAGCTCTAGTCTCCTGTGCTGACTTCCCGCTGGCGTAGGCGCGGACCAAATCACTCGCTCGATATTCGATGACAGTCAGTCAAGGCTTATCGGCCATACAACATAAAGTCAACCCCCTCCTTTCTGATTTTGTGCCTGGACTTCGCTTGTGTGGTCAAATCTCCTCTAAGTGAAAACTAGCCTTCAGCATGTGTGAATCGTGTCTCAAAATAAATAAAAATAAAAAAGGAACGAAAGGGAACAAAAAGCTCCGATCAAGCAAGCATACTTATGCCTCTGGTGGGAGTCGAACCCACATCTCCTCCTGACTTATATAACTTACCAAAGCCGGCCCTGTCATAATTGGGCCGCTACTATTCGCGCCCTCGTCCAACCCCCGTCGTCCGCGGATTGGCTTTGCGGGTTTGTTGCGGGTCCTCAGGCGGTGCCGGAGGCCGTGGGGCAGACGACGTAGCCGCAACCGACTCCGGTACACGGGGGTGGTAGGTGCTGTCCCCCGAGGGCGCGGCGAAGTCGCCTGTCGGTACCGCGTCGGCGCCTACGCCGGCGCCTGTATGGACACCACCTGCGCGGAGCGGCTCCAGCCTCGTCTCGTCCGCCCCTCCACCCGCGCCCCCCACATACACAGGCGGCGCCGGCCACGACGCAAGGGCGGGCACCGACTCGGGTGTAGCCAAACTCGCCGTCTCCGTGCTGGCAGCGTACCCGCTGTCGCCGCCTGTGCTCGCCAGGGAGGGCGTGGACGCATCTACGGAGGCGGCTGGGACGCCGTGTGGTGTGGGTGTGGGGTGCGGGAAGTGCGCGCGGTGCGTCGGGAGTGCGGCATCTCCCAAATCCCCCAAAGCGACCCGTTCACCCCCGCCACACCCGTCTCACCATCCCACAAGCTCCCATCGTCCAAGCGGCGCGCGCGGTCAAGTGACCCGCCGATGGACGACGACCGTGGCAAGAGCAAGACCCGCGATCGCACGCGCTCCACCACGCGCCACGATCGAGCCCCGTCTATGGCGCCGCCGCCGCCGCCTCTGCCGTCCCTCGACCGTTCGCGCAGCGTGGGCCCCCGTCCGCGCACCGCGCCGCCCCGGGGCGATGTCTACGGCGTCCAACAGCCCGGCCCGGGGGCAACGCCATTCTATCCCGTCCCCGTACAGCAGCAAATGCCCTACTACCCGCACGCCCCAGGCTACGGCATGCCCGCTCCCCCTTACCCCTACCCCCAACAACAGCCCACCCAAAATCACCACACGCGCTCGCGCTCGCCCGATGCCCACACCCGCGCCCCAGCCGACGCGCACGCGCAGCTACAGCGTGCAGCTGCCGCCCCCGCTGCCGCAGCAGGTGCACGCGAACTCGTACCCGTACGCCCCGGCGTACCCCCCGCCCCGCTACGGCAGCGCACCCCCGCTGGGGTACCAGCAGCAGCCCCAGCCGCAACAACCGCAGCCGATTTACATGTACACCGCCCAGCCGCCGCGCGCGCAGACGCCGGGGCCGATGTCGACGCGGGGCCGGGAGGTGCCGCTGCTAAAAAGGGTGTTTGGGTTCGGGATGGGGAAGAGTCGCGAGGGGAGTGGGAGGAGTAAGAGCCGGGACAGTCCACGGCGGGGAGATTCGTATTGAATTCCGTCCGCCCCACACTCCGCTTTTGGCGCGAGGTTCCGTCTTCGAGACGGGCGGCAGGCGACTTGCGCCTTGGGCACCGCGCCACGCACCGCGCCGCGCGCCGCGCGACGGCAACCCAGCCCGACGCCGCGCCTCGACGCTGCACCGACCCACACCCCTACCCTACCCTATAATCCAACCCACTCGTACATACCCTACCGTACATACCATACACTGTATTTCTTATCTTGTCCAAAGCACATTTGTATATCTACCGATATTCTGCGCCGTGAGGGGTTGGCCGTGATCAACTCGTATGTACATGTTCGAATGCCTGCATCATTGGATTGCTTGAATCGTCTCTCCTGTTGGATTGGATGCTATGTGCTGTACTCGGAATCCAGCGGCCACGAAGTTATGTGGCGCAAGTATCGGAATTTCAACCAACAGTTCGATTCGATCGATAGGGAAGTCTGTATGCAGCGGCCTACCGAGTCCATCGTCTCACTGGGGTGACCGGCTTACTTCGAAATACCTTCAAAAAAGGATCCCATTGTGTTAGAATTTTCAAGCAGCAGTAGTAGCAGCAGCAGTAAAAAATCAAATCTACGCATCGAAAAGGACCCGACCCCGAGTCGAACGGGGATTCTACATACGTGGGTTCAGTTACGCATCATCGAGCGCAGATGCACACCGTGTGCTTCGGGTCTGTCGAGGTACCCATTCGAGTTCAAGTTATGGTGACTGTTTAAATTTTGCTTCAAGTTTTGAATCTTTGATTGAAGAAAAAAATGGTGTTTCTTCAATGAGCAGTGACCCGACCCCGAGTCGAACGGGGGCTCTGCGTAATCGCTTTTTGTTACCAACATGAATCGGGCGCAAATGCACACCGTGTGCTTCGGGTCTGTCAAATTATAATTATTCAAGTTCATCGGAGGTTGAGATTCAGACGACTTTTTTGGTTCACTTTTTAATTACGGTGCGACACGGTCAGCCCCGAGTCAAGATTGACTTGAGACGAAATGAATGACCCAAGTCTGAGCTGGGCTGTACCATACGACAATTTCTGTGCAGCGCTGTTCTCTTACAAAAATCAAGAAAATTCGCAACCGTAAACCTATGCCCCGACCCCGAGTCGAACGGGGGAGCTGTCTCTGCTTGAATTTGTTGGACTTTCCGCTACACAGTCTATTCATTGCAGATGCACACCGTGTGCCTCGGGGCTCTCTAAGGCGACCTTTTGTGGTTCGCTTTTCAATTACAGCGCGAGTTCAACACGGTCAGCTCCGATTGAGGTGTGAGATCATGTGAGACTTGGAATGAACGGTGAACTTGCGTCGAGCCTCAAGCTGGGGTAGGTCAATTTCTGCGCAACACTATCCTTGTACAAAACAATAAGAAATTTCAAACATTTTGAATAATTGGAAGGCGAGTCATGGGAAAGAATGGAAAGTCTGCACTAGGACCCGACCCCGAATCGAACGGGGGGTTCTGCCTATACCTCTTTCTCAACATGCTATTGAGTACAGATGCACGCGGTGTGCTTCGGGGCTGTCGAGCTACTCACTCGAGTCTTGGTGAGTGCGTGCATCAATATTAATGTCCTTCGAGTTTTTGCTTGAAAAAAATCAAGTGATCGCCATGCAGTGACCCGACCCCGGGTCGAACAGAGCTGTCTGTCTGACCTTTCTCCGGCATTTTTATTGACTGCAGATGCGCGCCGCGCGCTATCGAGTCTGTTGGCTAGTTCAAGTTCTTCGGGAAGTTGAACTGACTTTTTCTTGTTTTGTTCGCTTTTCAGTTACAGCGCGAGTTTAACACATAGGGTCAGCTGCGAGACGAAATGAAATGAACATTGATATACTAGGCCTCACTCAAGCTGGGCCAGGCTGCTGTACGCCACGTTCTGTGCAGCACAATTTTTTCCAAAAATCAAGAGTCGAACGAGGAGCTGTCTCTGCTTGACCTTCGTAGGCTCGGATATTCACCGCAGATGCACACCGCGTGCCTCGGGCTGTCGAGTTACTTACTTTCTCGAGTTATGGTGAGTGCCTTTACCTCACGCTTTGCTTGAAAAAAATACTCGTTGGTTTGTATTGTCATGCCCATGGCCCGACCCCGAGTCGAACAGTGGATTCGGTCATAATTACTCATTGCAGATGCACACCGTGTGCTTCGGGCCTGTCGAGCTATTCGAGTTCGATGGGGAAAAAGGTTCCCGAGATTGGAGACGAGTAAGAATATGTCGTAGCAGCTGCAGCAAAAAAGCAGCGAATGCATAGAATCCGACGCGACCCCGAGTCGAACGGGGCTCTGCATAATTCACCCAGACGTCAAGGGATCGGTTGCAGACGCACCGCTTGCTTCGGGTCTGTTTTTTCGTTGACTTCATCGATAGGACTGGAGAAAATCTGGTCCACAAGCTGGAATGGCTAGGTCTATGTAGAAGAATTGAATAAAATTGTCCGGCCGAATACAAAGAAGAGCAGTACTGGTTGATGGGAACATAAATACAAGGCTGTAGAGCGCACGTTCATGGAAATACGACAACGTGAAAACAGTTACATCGTGGGGCCCTTTCGCGATCTTGAAAAGTCCCACGTAGCTCGCTGATCAGAGGCCGCCCATTTTTTGCGTGTCTGCTGCTGTCGAGTCGCAGCGACGGGAATGTATGGGATGCGAGATAAATCAATGGAGGCGGCCAGTGCTCGAAGGTACTCCTGCAAAATTTGCAGAGAAGTTAGACCCATAACGTTTTGATCTGACGAGGTTGAATGACTGTCGGCCCGATCTTGTAACTCGAGCCATGTCCCATGAAACCGCACCACAAGCCACCGCGATGCGCGCGCCGTGCTCATCGTCTCCGGCTCAAGCAGCGCCATGCACTTCCACGCGATAGCGCGGTCTTTCTGGCTCAGATGCGGGAGGTGCGGGGAAATGCGGGAGACAAATGCGAGGAGGTTGCAGAGGCGCCCGTCCCCTTTGATGGTATCCTCAAAGTCAGATGTGAGCCCACCGCCGAGTGGGTTGAGATACGGGGTATCATGCTCTTGGTTCAACATGGCCTCAGAGTACCTCAACAGCCTCCTGAGTACACCGAGACCATGTTCTGTCATGTCAAAAGGCTCCCGTACGTGCGCATACACGCGGAGCAGGGTCGCAGTCATGGACGCGAGAGTGCACGATGCGTGAAGGGCCCATTCAGGGTCTTCGGATGAAGCCAGGCGGTTGAGCACATCGAGCCCGTGCCTTGTTTGACTCTGATGCTGCGGGGTAGAATCCACTGAGGGGAAGAGAAGCGCGTCTGGCCCCATGGACTGCTCGACGAGCAGGCGGAAGATGGTAATGGAGGAAAGCGTGCGTCGGACTTGATTGTACGAATCGGGCGACGTGCGGTATGGGTCATAGACCGACCGCAAGCTCTGGCATAGTCGTCCAAAAAGATTCTGCCCGAGTAGGTAGGAAACGATGTCGTGGGCGTCGCGCGTGGAATGTGTGGCTTCAATGAGGCCAGGTAATGCTTCTGTGAAACTTTCTAGTTCACGGTTTTGGTCGACGGTCCGCAGGCTAAGGTCGATTGCGTGTCGCAATCGGAGAAGGTGGACATCGATTTTGGTGGAGACCCCCGGCATTGGGAAACGGCGGAAAGACCAAGGGCGCCGGATTTCCCGGAGAACAGCGCCTACGGGATTTACGGGGCGTTGGAAGGGGAAGCGTAGAGTGTACAAGAAGGCAAGGAGTGGTGTCAACGGCGTTCTGAAAGGCGCATCGTCGAACACCAACGGCGCTACGCTGAGTAGCAGGTAGAGGGTAGCGGCTCCGGCACTAAAGCCCAAGAAAATGCACGTCAGAAGACTGTTGCGATTGTACAGCACCGCAACCAGTCCGGCGAGGAACAGGGAGACTGCGACATGTATCAAGGTTACAATGAGGTCGACGCAAAGGGGGAGGCGGAACCGCCTCAGTCCGAAGGACAGCTTGACATGTTGAGGACCCCTGATATGTGGAGAAGAAACAAGTTGTGCCGCATGGAAGTAGGTACGTGTCCACTGCTGAACAAGCGTCGCACAGAGAGCAGCCAGGATGCTGAAAAGTAGGCTCAGGAACCACAATGCGTTGACGACGACAGCGTAGATTGGCGCCTGAAACGGGGCAGTGCTCGACGTTAACGGCGTCGGGAACGGAGCTGTCCCGTTGGACATGGTGGCTATCTGCAGTGATATTTGTGACAGGAGAGCGTTCGTCCCATCCTGTGAATCGGGCTGAAGCCAAGAAAAGCTCTCCACAATGAAAGTTGCCACTGTGGCATTACCCGCAATACACCCCCTCCAGAATTCAGATCACGTGGAGATCAGCACGTGTATTTCTCGTCATCCTCCTTTGTAAAGTCGTTCTTTAATCTAAATACATCGTGTTTCCGTTGTGATCCTTCCATGTACGAGGGTTCGTACGCCTCCTCTTGTTCTTGCCAATATCCCCACCGACTGTTTCGATCTTTCCGGCCACCCCTTCGAATATCTTGCCCATGCTGGGATGAACTCCGCGAGGATTATGCATTGCATCGAAAATCTCGTCGAAGCAGCGCTTAACATGGATAAGGCGGGCTTCTGAGAAGAAAACCTGAGAACTGAATCAGTAAACCGAAATTATGGACTGGATTCGGACACTTACGCGACCATCACTCTCATCATCGGGGTCACCGCTCATGTAGTCATCGCTATCATGTTCCTCGCTGTCTTTGTCGTGTTCCTCGCCTCCGTCTTCGTTGTCCTTGCGCCGCTCGTCATCTTGACTGTCCTCGCCGCCCTCCCTGGCCCCGCCCTCATCCTGTGTCGGCGGCTCGGCTACAGAGCCTGCGGCAGGTGCATCTTCCACCGTGGTTTCGACCCGATACTGGATCTCGGGAGCTCCGCGAACGCCCAGAAGAGCTATTTCCTTGGCCTCACTGCTCTCTGGATCATCATCCCCCATCCTGCTGGTCGTGTGGATGCCGGGAATGGTGTAGTAGGGTGGGAAGTGGTTTCGGCGCAGGTTAAGGAAGAAAGCCAAATCGGTGAGTGGTTTGTTCTCGAGGCGTGTATTCGCAGCCCTGATAAGATGCTTGCACATCAAGAATCTGCTCTTGAAGAAGCTCGGGCATGAGCAAACCCATTTATCAATGTCGGTGAGATATGTTCCGCGCTCCCGATCCTGCTCCGCCTCCACCCGCGCAATGGCTTCAGCTCTTCCCTTGGTGTTGGCAGCAGTCCTACGCAGATGGAACCGGTCCATCTTCATCCGAGCACGGCGCTTATGAGGCTGTGCATGTAAGTGCGGTTTTTGTACCTCATCTTCATTCTGAGCACAATAATAGGAGTACGTGCGCACAGAATCAGATGCTGCGGTCTTCTTGCTCTTTTTATAACTGAAGGTATGTTAGCATATCAATTTCTCGAGGATTTAATTGACGCACATGAAGCGGTACTCGCAGATCTTCCAAATAAGCTGGGCTACTGTATTGGCCACATCCTTGGCGGACTCCATAGCGGCAAAAGTGATGCTACCGCCCGTCATTGAAACAAAGCATTCCAGCTCAAATGCTTTATTCTTATGAGTTTCCAATAGACGCTCACAATCCTCCCATTCCAGCGTCGCATGACCTTGCAGTGGCTGTATTTTTCGGCCTTTATGCGTGGTTTCGATGTCCGGCGGGGGTTGGGCGGCGCGTTTAGAATCCCGCCCCAGCGCGAGCTTTCTCTGGCACTCAAAACAAGACTTGGCGTATGAAAGATTCGATTTTTGTGGGAAGGATGACTGCGGACCACAATATGGGCATCGTTTACACTACACTGTAGGCTCTAGATTTAATTCTCGCTTAATTCGATGTCATAACGAGTAGTTTGTACGGGTGGCATACCGGTCGAAGCCACCGAAGTCATCGTAAATGGCTGAAATTGACGGGAATTGTGAATACAAAGGATTCTTGTGCCCCAATGATGTTTTGTTGGCTCGGGGGAACTCAATATAGTGTGGTAAGATGATATAGAGTGTACAAGAGCAGTCAAAATAATAAATCATTATTGTTTCCACGTGAGCGTGATGCCCACGTGATTTGAATTCTGGAGGGGGTGTATTGGCCGAGACCACTGTGGCAGCAAAGAGACCGGTCTGAAGAAGATTGGCACTTCAAGTAAGACCCCAGGATATTGTCGTCGAAAAGGAGCCACAAACAAATATGAGGATACCGTCTGTGTCTTCCTTCAACGTATCTGTGAGATTCTTGTCGTGTCTGCCCGCATTCTGAAGATAATGGGCCCAGAAAGCATCGGCACAGTGAATGAAGCCATCTGTTCGGCGGTTCACGGTTCATTTCCTCTCGTGGAATGGCAAGAAACATACTTGACCAAGATTTGTCACCCATCCAGTGTGGTCGAGAGAACCAGGAGGGAGGGATCGAGGAGGGGATGAGAGTTGGATAAAAGGTCAGAGCACAGCAAGAGTCACCCACCCTTAAAATTTTCCACACAGGGTCCATCAGGAAAGACCTCCTTTGGGAATAAGGCCAGATTGCCCCAAAAGTGGTCCAATTCAGCCAGATAAGTTCGCTTAGCGATATTAGCTGGATTTGGACCTTCAAAATAAATTAGCCACAGAATCCCCCAAATTACTTGGACTTGCCACCGTTTGGTATAGTATTACCCATCATATTCCCTTCGCTTTGCTTAGGATTCTGACCAAATGAGCTTTAAAATACCAATTATATTGCATGCATATTTATGTAATATCAGGTTGGCAGATGCTCCCGCCGAAGGCACCGGCAATATCGCACCAGTTCTGGGAGTCCTCTTCTACCTTGGTCAACTTCAAGCATGCCAAAATTTGGCACAAGGCACCCAAAAAAAACTTTCTTTAAAATGTGTGCAAACATGTTTTTGAGGTGTTTAGAAACTTTGTCCAAAAAGTGAAATAAGGGGTCCCAGACCCTCCCCCCGTGTCTCGGCATCTTCCGGCGGCTGCCTCTTGGAGCACAGCCTTTGATAGGGCTGTGCACAGCCTTTGATAGGGCTGTGCACCGTGACTGTCGCGACAGTTTTATGCAAGGGGTGTTCACTGTTCGATCACACTGATGGCATCACGTGCCCTGTTGACCCTTCCTAATTGGGAAGGTCGTTATTCAGGTTGTACGCCGCATCTACACTGGTGTGGGGTATAATATACAGGTCAAGTAAGTCTAGAACATCTGATGGTAGTATTTCAGACTTGAAGTCACGGGAAATCTATACATCCCTGTACTGTAGTGATTCAACCAAGTGCTCACGTGATTAACCTAGGTGATGTCCACCACAAATATAACACTTTCGGTGCTCTTTGGCAGATATTTGAATTTCTGGGGGAATGGAGGTGAGTTCCCTCCAGAAAATGTATATTATATCCTCCACCGGTGTAGATGCGACGTACAACAACGACCCTTCCCAATTGGGAAGGGTCAACAGGGCAACGCCATCAGCGTGTCCGATCCAGAGATTGAACCAGGATCGAACACCCCTTGGTTTTACGCCACCTGTCGGACAGGTTGTACCGTCTTGTCGGCCATTTTCTGTTTATATCCAACAGGAGGACATTGAACCCGTTGTGATGGGAGATTCGGGTTGGGCTGTCGGAGTTGGTGAGAGTTGAGAGGAAGAAGCGGTGCAAGCTGTTTGGCAAGGACATGAGCGTAGTGATTAGGGAGCATAGCCACAATTCACCCCTTGGCTTCGACGACTTCGCAGTTCTAAGGCCAGATTCACCATCTCCATCTGGTGATTGGAGTGCGACCGAACCACACAACTCTGCTTCCGCTACTGCACCTCTGCTTCCGCACCAACCACCCCGCATTCCGCACTACGCGCTTGACTGGTTCTGCCTCCTGGATTATTTTTCCTACCGTGTCCCAGGCTAGGATACAAATGTGAGCATGCCCCTAGTAGGAGGGAATCAGCTGGCTCGTTGATTTCTGGGGGTCAAAACAAATTGATTACAGAGATCGTGTTTGAATCGACGATTGTGCTTTGAACGAGGCCTGGCTAGGCCGCCGGAACGAAAGACCGGTCAAAGATGTCAATTAGAGCGCCATGTGGATACTATCAATCAGTAGGGAGAAGCAAAAGACCAGAAAACCGCACACGGGAACACGGGAGTCGAGCAAAAGCACTGGTACGAAGGAGTGGCATTTCAATTATTTTTTTCCGAAGATCAATGCAAATGGGTATGCGCCGCGTACCATGTCCGATATTCCTTGTCAGTGTGCGTAAACAAGAGGTTACCGGGGCGAAAACGAAATGAGGTAAACCAGAAACAAACCACTTCACCCGATTGAGACGTCCTGCGAGCTCGGTCAGCGGGGGGGGCAGAGCAAAAAGAGACACATACAGAAAAAGTGAAGCTAAAAAAGAAAAACACGGATTGAGGCCAGGTTCAAGGCATCGATCGAGCCAAAAAATCCTTGACCCGAAAGTCTTTAAGAAGAAGAATGTAGGACGCTGGGAGTCGAACCCAGAGTTCCCGCGTCACATAGACAAAACTTCCAAATGCGAGCGGGCGTGCACTGTGCACTGCGTCCGAGATGAGTGTATAGGTTGGGGACGGGATGTAGTTGGGGGGTTGAGTTGAGTTTTTTTTATTTTGTGGGAGCTCAAACCAAAGAGATCGTACCCCTATTTGCATCAAGTCCAGCCAGAGAGCCCAGAACGCAAAAACCAGCCAGTTAGCTCGAGTACCCACGCCATATCTTCAAGAGAGAAAGGAACGAAGAGCAAAAATATTAATATGACCAGGCAAGGTAATCCCGGATGCTGGGAGTCGAACCCACATATACTGCGTTGGAGCATGACTTGGTACAGTGGCGTACAGTGGAAGTCGCAGATGGCGTGAGCCGTGCACTATATCCGGGTTTCAGCTTGTGAAAGAGGCCGAACATCGTCGCGGTAGAATTGGGGCTGCTATACGTTGAGTGACTTGGCCGGAAGACGACTCGAAAAAAGCTGAGCTCATGATTGGAATTCCCTGCGCCCAAGTCTCAGAGCCAGTGGTTCTGGGCCAGCCAATAATTCACTGCGCTTTATTTGAGCAAGAACGGAAAATGGGACAGGAGTGAAGATGGAAGTTGAAGACAAGGGTGTTCGGCAATTTCCGGCCAATCATTTTTCTTGGCGCTCACCACAACGTCATGTCCCATATGTGGCAGAGGCTTGATTTGGGGATTCCGATGGCAGGGATTGGGTGCAGGGCTTTAGATACCTGGACGCGCGGAAGTACAGAGATACAACAAAATACGTGACAATCCATTAAGCCCTACTCAAGCCGACCCCGACCCGACGTGTATCTTCTCCTTCAGCCGTTGGATCAACTTCGGCTTCTTGCTCTTCTTGTGGCGGCCTCAGCGGCTCCAGCCTCGTCTCGTCCGCCCCTCCACCCGCGCCCCCCCACATACGCAGGCGGCGCCGGCCACGACGCAAGGGCCGACACCGACCCGGGTGCGGCCAAACTCTCCGTCTCCCTGCTGGCAGCGTACCCGCTGTCGCCGCCTGTGGTCGCCAGGGAGGGCGTGGACACATCTACAGAGGCGGCTGGGACGGCGTGCGGTGTGGGTATGGGGTGCGGGAAGTGCGCGCGGTGCGTCGGGAGTGCGGCGGCATCTCCCAAATCCCCCAAAGCGACCCCTTCACCCCCGCCACACCCGTCTCACCTTCCCACAAGCTCCCATCGTCCAAGCGGCGCGCGCGGTCAAGTGACCCGCCGATGGACGACGACCGCGACCGGGGCAAGAGCAAGACTCGCGATCGCACGCGCTCCACTACGCGCCACGATCGAGCCCCGTCCATGGCGCCGCCACCGCCGCCGCCTCTGCCGTCCCTGAACCGTTCGCGCAGCCTGGGCCCCCGTCCGCGCACCGTGCCACCCCGAGGCAATGTCTACGGCGTCCAACAGCCCGGCCCGGGGCCAACGCCATTCTACCCCGTCCCCGTACAGCAGCAAATGCCGTACTACCCGCACGCCCCGGGCTACGGCATGCCCGCTCCGCCGTACCCCTACCCCCAACAACAGCCCCCGCAAAACCACCACACGCGCTCCCGCTCGTCGTCCCAGGCGTACCCCTTGTCCGGCCCCGGCCCGATGCCCGCGCCCGCGCCCCAGCCAACGCCCGCGCGCAGCTACAGTGTGCAGCTGCCGCCCCTTGCCGCAGCAGGTGCGCGCGAACACGTACCCGTACGCCCTGGCGTACCCCCCGCCCCGGTACGGCAGCGCGCCGCCGCCGGGGTACCAGCAGCAGCCCCAGCCGCAGCAACCGCAACCGATGTACATGTACGCCGCCCAGCCGCCGCGCGCGCAGACGCCGGGGCCGATGTCGACGCGAGGGCGGGAGATGCCGCTGCTAAAAAAGGGTGTTTGGGTTCGGGATGGGGAAGAGTCGCGAGGGGAATGGGAGGAGTAAGAGCCGGGATAGTCCGCGGCGGGGGGATTCGTATTGAATTCCGTCCGCCCCACCTCCGCTTTTGGTGCGAGGTTCCGTCTTCGAGACGGGCGGCAGGCGACTTGCGCCTTGGGCACCGCGCCACGCACCGCGCCGTGCGCCGCGCGACGGCTACTCAGCCCGGCCCCGCGCCTCGGCGCTGCACCGACACACACCTCTACCCCCCCTACCCTACCCTATAATCCAACCCACTCGTACATACCCCACCATACCATACACTGTATTTCTTATCTTGTCCAAAGCACATTTGTATATCTACCGATATTCTGCGATGAGGGGTTGAGGTGCCGTGATCAACTCGCATGTATGTACATGTTCGAATGCCCGTATTGTTGGATTGCTTGAGGCTTGCCTGAATCGTCTCTCCTGTTGGATTGGATGCTATGTGCTGTACTCGAGGAATCCGTCGGCCACGCAGTTATGTGGCGCAAGTATTCAAATTTCAACTAACAGTTCGATTCGATCGATAGGGAAGTATGTATGTCGCGGCCTACCGAGTCCATCTTTAAATTCGCACTGGCTGACCAGCTTACTTCGAAATACATACCTTCAAAAAAAGGATACCATTGGGTTGGAATCTTCAAGCAGCAGTAGTAGCAGCAGTAGTAAAAATCAAACGTGTTTGCACTATACCCAGGACCCGACCCCGAGTCGAACGAGGGTTCTGCGTCATTGCTTTCGTTACAGCCAAATTGGGCGCAGATGCACGCCGCGTGCTTCGGGTCTGTCGAGGTACTCGTTCGAGCTCAAGTTATGGCGACTACTAAATTTTGCTTCAAGTCTTGAATCTTTGATTGAAATTAAAAAAATGGTGTTTCTTTTATGCACCGTGACCCGACCCCGAGTCGAACGGGAGGGGGGGGGGTCTGCGTAATCGCTTTCGAAATTCTGTTACAAACATGAATTGGGCGCAGATGCACGCCGCGTGCTTTGGGTCTGTCAAATTATTCAGATTATGTGGACTATGGAACACAGGCACATGGGTCCGGAAGCTACGAGAGCTACCCACCTATAGGTCCGCAGATCTTCAAAACGAGTGGGATATGCATATGTAGACAGGAGGGCACCAACTAAGTCCTATTCCAACCCAAATGTTAAGTGCAGTGTCCCGCGCCGGGAGCTAAGGAATTGCTGTAACCTCTAAGTTGGCCCAGAGCGGTAAGTTTGTTTCTCGCGAAAGCGCGCTACGGCGGGCTACCAGCAGCTACGAAGCCGTGGCCATCAGCTACTGGACATAAATACCGGAACCGTGATCGAAGTAGGAATTTTTTTTTTTCCTGAGACAGGTTTCGTGCTTTAGAATCTCGAACTTTGTCGGTTATCGTCCCTTGGACTTCGTTTTTCGTGTCTGTACATGTCCCTCTGCACTTAACCCCCCGTCTTGTACAGTTCCTTCCCATGATCTATCTACCGTTTGTCTGCGTCTCGTTTGCACTCTAATCCGGTCGCGGGATTTCTTTGAACGCCGGCCTTTGACATGCTACACTGCATTCGCACTCATGACTCTGTCTCTCATTCTACCCCCATGTCTGCGCTCCCGGCCGAGTCTGCTATCGAAGAGACATTTGAAAGTCTCTGGGATGAAGCCCTCGACGTTTACAAACATCGAACAGGACTTGATTTACGGCACGAAAACAGCGACTTTGCTCTCCGTCTCCGCAGCTGCGACTCCACCGCCTCCATCTTAGATACTCTGCAGAGCATCTCGTCAAAATTTTCAGGCTATCGCGAACGCAGTCCAGAATGGAACAAACTCAGGCGAAAGCTCAAGCCAGTGGTCGCCGTCATCACAGTTTTCATTGACGCTGCAGCTGAAGGTGCAGCGTCTGCGGTACGCACGCTGTATCACCGACATTGCATTATTTGATAGCCATGTACAGTCTATTCCTGGTGGTAAAGCTATTTTCGTTGCGCTTGGAGTTCTGTTGAAGGTGGGAGTAGGTTTCTACTTCACGGGACAATCTCAACGATACAACAGGCGACGCAAGGCGTCAGCGAGAAGTTTGATGCCCTAATCGATCTCTTGGAGAGCCTGGAGTTATTCTTCAGGCAGCTGAAGATACGCTCTGGTGTCCCCTTCGGCACCGAATCAAAGATGATCGTGGTCGAGATTCTGGTGGAGATGCTCAAGGCGCTTGCCCTGGCCACACGGATGATGAATCAAAATCGGATAAGTAGGGCTATTCGCAACATCCGTCGAATGTTTAATCTATTTTCATCCGCAGAGCATTTTGTCCAAGAACTCTTCAGGGGTGACGATATGAAAGCCATTGTGGATCGGTTACACAAGCTCACCACCGTTGAATCGAGAATGACAGTTGTGGAGATACTCGGAATGGTTAACCAAGGTTATGCTCATACTAGCGAATCACCTGAAGGCTAATCGTCTTGTAGCTGGCGGCGTACTAGGAGAGGTGAATCGTGCTACCTCCCCCCTCCAACGACAGAACCTGGATATCCTAGAGCGACTCTCCATACTACCGGATGACTTAGAGCGCCGAGTGGCGTCCATTATGGAACAAAGCATGCAGCGGATGAGCGAAGGAATAACTGTGTCTATCCATCCCAAACACACGCCCCATCGAATTCTGTTGTTGCCCGACTCGACGACAGAAGTCTTCTGCCTTCCCACAGCTATCTAGACGTCTTCTACCGGACCATTCGGGCGCTCATTACATTTTCCCGTGAGGAGCAGGGAATGATCAGACGCGACGCAGCGTTGTTACTGCCTGTTGTGACAACTACTCGTCTCACGGACATCCCAGGTGGCAGTTGGGCTCTTAGCAGCCTTGTGATTGCCATAAATCCGACCTCCGCAATTGGGCTCTACGCCCAAACGATGATGCTGTACATCGTAGCATACATGGTCTGGCGCTTAATTTCCAAGGCGACGAGCACCATTCTCTCTGCCCCTGACTTCGACACGAAGAACACTATCGTTCTCATTGACCTTGTCGGGGTAGAAGTTCGCCTACCTTTAGAACGCTGTGCCACTTTCAAAGTGAGTTGTATATCTCAGTTGTTATATAGGAGCTAAAGCTTTTTTCGCAGGATTTTCACCGTCTTCTCACCGAAACGTATCTCGAAACAGAAAAAGAATGTTGCGACATATGTGCTCTCTCGTGCTTATGAAGTAAATGACGTGAGTAATTCGGCCGTTGTGTATCCACACGTATGGGAGCGGAAGATTCGAGCCGGGATGAAGCTGGACATGGCCGTTCTTCTCTACCGCAATTCCGTGGCTTGCCCTTGGTGTGGATTGGAAAACAAGGTTACCTTGTGGATCCATTGGTATGTCTCACTCGTTGACTATGGCCTGATGAGATGGCTAATACAGATCGGGGTTTTTGTGGGATTAGTGAATGCGGGAGAACATATCAAGCATCCGCTAAGTCGCTGACGGAACCTGAAGATATTGGGGTAGAACAATCCGCAGCTTTTATTCAGGAGCTCGACTCCGAGGGCTCCAGTTCGGTGTTCAATGATAAGGCCACGGACCCAGGCGTAAATGCTGGCAAGGATGACGAAGAACATACCGAAGAGGACGACTTAGGTTCTTTTCGTAAGATTCATCTCATTTTCGATTCTTCGGATGCAAACAAAGTTGGTACTTCTATTCAAAATCTACTCTGCCGGTGGCTCATGACCCTAGCTTCAGGCAGAGAACACCGTCTCGGCTCCACCGTCGTGGGTCCCTGCCCGACCCACAGACACCGTTCCACATACATCCCTGGCTCAACGGCGAAGCACCCTCGCCTGAATTCTTCTTCGATATCGCTCCTGCGGTGTTCACGCCGCTGCGCCGTGTCCAAACGCGGCCCCTACATAGTGTTGTGAATCACCGTGGCAGAACTCAGTCAACCAGCCTTCCACCCGCCGCTCACTGCGCTGCGCATTTTGCACCCGCGCCTTCCATTCTGGCCAATAGATCTCCAGTTGCCTGAAGATTTTGCTGGGGAGAAGCCACCGATATCCGTCGGAGATGTGTTGGTTGCGGTGCACCGGGCATGCCACACCCGCATATCCCAAGTTGACTGGGATTCGCTGAACACTGCTGATGAGGTGGCAGTTACGAAGGCCTTCGCACTAAGGTGCCGCACGGAGGCGATGAATAGCAGCGTGTCGCAAATGCACCGCAAGGATCGCGAAGTCGCGGAGAGAAATCAAGGCGTTAAGCGAGTGGACTTTTTGATGGAGAAAACAGTTTTAAAGGGCTTTATGCGGGCACCAGATGATCCAGAAGGGTGTGTACGCATGGTCACTGCTTAGCAAGAAAATACTGTTTCCTTCTCTCTCCGACTGGAATGTATGTACTTTCGACGTACTATCTGCAAATCAGATGTTGGAAAAGGTTCTGAGCCTGAAAGTTTTGCAAGCATCCGTGATACTTAGACATCTTGTTCAGTGTTAGTCTCTTGATGTGTTTGCTGGGTAACCCTGCCGAATTTAGCCTACAGGCTGCATCAGATTTGATGGGGACAGCAGAGATACCAGTATGCTGATAGCGAAAGACAAAATCACAATGGTTAACAAAGTTACTTGGCAAAACTAGCTTAGCCTGACAAAACTAACTTTACTTTACTTGTGGCAGACAAGTAAAGTAAAGTAAGCAAAAGTAACTAGTAAGTGGGTGACTTCCCGTAAGCATTAAAAACTCGAATCGAGTTTCCGGACAATTTCCGCCGCGATGCCGACGAACGATCGGGACCCCATCGTACTCAGATCTCGCTTACACCCTCTTCTAAACAGCTGTTCATTCAAAATTTAGCAGAGGGGTAGGTACCCCTCTTCTAAACTTAAGTTTCGACGAATGAGACCGATTAGGAAGGTGCTCTGATGACCGTGTGGCTGTGGGCCCACGGCTCATTCGCTTTGTCTCCGCTACCTCTCCGCCTACCTCTGCTCTTTTGCTCGTATCCTCAACGCCCGGCACATAATTCTTACCAAGCTTCCGCCTATCTCCTCAATGCGTTCTGCAAGGGTTTAACTCAAGGCCACGCGGAGGATTCACGCAGGATTCACAGCCGTCTTGGTCGTGTCGGACGCCGGTAGGTCTCAGCGTCATCTTTCTGGGCCTTTCGGGAGCGGTTTCAGCGACTGATCGTCTCTGGTGTTATTGTCATGGTCCTCTTTGGGACTTGCGCATCAGCCACCACGAAAATCTTGGAGTAAATATGTGTGCTCATCAGCTTTTCAGCGTGTACGGGGCCTATCGCGACGCCACCAATATTCCTGCTAGTCTGAGCTGTCGGTTTGTGAGGGGTTTAAAAGCAGGTGAAGAGTCTGCAAAAGTACGCCTCACTTCTACATTCCATCCCGTCCGAAAAATACAAAATGTCTGACCTTCCTCGCCAGCCTCTTGCTCCTCTTTACTCTGGAGCCCCCGAGATCCACTACGACTCCCAGGGCAACGCTGTATCGGCTCGAACGCGATGGGAACTTCGTTCCTTACCATGGATCTCCGGTATGCTTTTCAGTCATTGTATCTGCGCCTAGCTAACACAAAACCCAGCGTATTCAGGCAGGCCCTGAGTCGGCTGCAGCAACTCAAGTATCTCATGTCTCTCAAGCTACATTGGTATGTCTTACCTGTGTGATCATATCTTGACATGCTAACCTTGCTTTCTAGGACGCGAGGGCCCTGCGATGCGCCGAGTTTGCCTATGCAGCATGTGTTCCAGGTAAGTGTTCGTCTCCTATCCCTAGGTGCTTATACTAACGACCTTCCCACCTTAGTTCTCGCTGCGCCCGGTCCAGGATGGCCCCTCGCAGCAGTCAATTCCGATCGACCCCGCTCTGCAGACTGCACTCCAGACTCCCCTCCCACGTGGCCCCTACCTCGATCTCACCCATCCCGGGACCATCGCCAATGCCAAGGTTCTCAAGCGTGCCGACAAAGTTGCTGGGAGTCGTGGCAACGGGAAAGGGAAGGAGCGTGCTGACAACCCTCCCAAGAAGCGGCAGCGTGTTCACCACGCGTCGTCGGGCTCTGACAACGACGAGCCCCCGCCCAAACGTGTTAAGGGCGGTCGACCTGCAGGCTCCACTAGCTACGGCAAGTCAGAGCTTCAGCATCTGTTTGCCACCGTTGAGGAACAGCTTCCGATGGGTCAGAAGGGGTGGAAGGAGGTCGAGCGGAGGTACAATAAATGGGCGAAGGCTACCGGGCATACAGTATGTCCACCCAAGGCCCTTGAGAACAAGTTTAAAGGGGTGCGTGAATTGTTCCGAGTCTAATGATCGTGCACAACTCTGACGACTTTGCCCAGTACTTGAGACTCAAGAAACCCACGGGGCAATGCAGAGTGTCCCCCGGAGGTGAAGCGCACGCATGAGCTGGAGGCGCTTATGAACGAGCACGTCGGCACTTGTGAGCTCAGCGACGCCGAGTCGCAGTCCAACAACAACTCGTCCGATGTCGAGGTTACGGCTGCTCGCTGTGCACCCTCTCCACCGATGAAACGCAAGGCTCGCGCGAGCAGTGGGGACCTCGCAGAAAAGCTCTCCACTGTGTTCGACCCGGAATTGCAGAGGGCCCGCGACGATGAGCGCGCGAATCGCAGCTTCGAGAACACCCAGGTCATCACTCTCACCCAACAACTTCGCGACGCCCAAGCCCTCTCAAGCCCTCTCAGAGAGCCTTCGCACCCAAAACGCCATGCTGCAGAACCGTGTGCATGACCTCGAGCGCGCAAACGACCGCGCTATGATGAGGGCTGAGCTCATGTCGGAGCTCACACAGCGCAGCGAGCCGAATCGCGGCCGTACCCGCCTTCCCTCTCCCCCTCGCCGTTGTCGCAGCCGCAAGAACGAGCCCGGCATTGACCGTGTCGACGGCAAAATTCGCTGTGAGCACATCTATCCCGACGGCGGTGCCATGACTTATTGGCTGTCAGATCCTTCAACGGATGACTACGACTACGAGTACAACGAGAACGACAACCCATTCGAACCATCCTACGAGTCCCCGTTCCGCCCCTTATGTGCACCTCATAAATCCCGCTCTCGCTCCCGTAACTCCCGTGCCCTCAGTTGCCATCGCACCCCCACCCCCGGCCCTTCGCACCTTCGTAACCAGGTGCTCGCAAGCCCCGAACGTCCCACACCTTCGGTCAATGGTAACGCCGTCGAGCTCGTGGTGATGCCACACCGTGGAGATTCTGTTACTTACATTATCAGCCCCGCACTGAAAGAGTAATCCAGTCTGACTCACGCCGCTCCTTACCTATTTACTATACCGTTCCTTATTTACTCATCGCCCACTGTCGTTACATCTCCGAATGTTATTCATTGCTTCTAAAAACCTATTCGTACTCTGGAAAGTTGTGAAACCGAGACACACGATCGACGCGAAGCTGGTCCGAGAACAGCATGTTCTCGAAATTGGTCCAAACCTCTTCATCCTCCTTATCCTACCGCCAGATCGGCATATAGACACTACGGATCTGGTTGTGACCCACACACTTGGCATGCAGATTGTGCAGCTGGGCACATATCTCCAGGAGATCACCCCGTTCATCCTGGTTGTTGACACTTAGTGGAAGACACAAGCACCCAAAAGAACCTTGGAGCGTGCACATCCCCCATTCGGCGGTCTGGCAGTACGACAGCAATTCACGATCGAATGCCAGCCGCTCTTCGATCTGCACACTCGTACCTTGGATGCGCTGGCCGGTCTTGATGGGTGCACGTATCTTGCCCTGGATTTGGTCTGCACCGCGAGGAAATGCAGTGTCAGCTACCAAGTAGAAACCACCGGGCATGCGGTTGCGAAGCTTCTCGTAAATGCCTTGAGCGAGACGTGAATCATGCCAGCTTCCCGGTGCATTGAGCTTTGCAGCTATTATAGTGCCTAGACAACCAGGTGAGACATGCATGAATAGCATAGGAGAGAATACATACCTCGTGGGGAGAAAACAAATACAGAGCTTATAAAGTGCTCACAAAGCCACCCGTTGTATGTGGTGTTCTCCATTTCCTCATCATCGGCAGTCTGAGCAGGCAAATTCAGCCCATCGATACTGGCGAACGCCCCAGTCAGGCGGGGATGACGTTCAACAATCAAGTCGTTCAGCGCCTGGAATTCCTCCGCAGATTCGGGCCATTTGATTCTGGTGTCTGGTATTTTACGTAGAACATCGAGGAGGATTTGAAGACCCCATGTTATGTAGCGGGAGACTGTTGTCGGGATGAGCGCGAAGATTTGCTGCAAACTAATCTCGCGCATGGTGGAGTTTAAGTAGTGGAGGACAAGGCCTAGGGCCCCAGCAGCATCCAGAGATCGTGCCCCGAGGCGGGGTTTTCCAGCAGACACTACATCGTCGCGGGGAATAGGAGTTGTGGCCCACGTCGTGCCAAGACCGCCTTCGACTATGGCAGCAAAAGTCGCCACATCAAAACCCATTGTGGTGATAAAAGCCCAGCTCATATGGTCACAATAACCAGTTAAACCTGGGATTGATTCTAGGGGCTTAATACATTATCTCTGGGCAAGTATAACAGGTTATCTCTGGGGTGCCTATATAGCGCAAGACATCCCGGCAAGAGGTCAGGTGATCTCCAGGCTTGCCGAAGAATGTAACAGGTTATAATAAAGAAATAAAAGAAAGGCAGTAGCAAGGCTTGAACTCAAAAGCCTCTAGGTGATGTTACATAATAAGACCACCAGCACTCTGGCCATTACACTAAAGCAGTTGTATAAGGTAGCAGGCATTGATCTCCATACCAGCCTGCCTACGGCAACAAGCTCGCCTTGTTAGAACCCTGTAGGCAGGCTGGTTACGAGCCTATGGAACAAGGGCCGAATCGTCGTCCGTTCTGCGGCTGGAAGGGGCATTATAGCTGTGGGAAATCAGGTCACGCGGGAGTTTGAGCCAACCAAGATATATTCGAAGCCAAACGAGAAGGCGTCGGGGGGTGCAGGAAAGCTAAGGAATACGTTGATACGTGTGGAATATAAGTAAAGAGGTGGGGGACAGATAGGGGAGTAGTGAGGGAGTATCAAAGAGATATGAATGCAATTCGGGGAAAGCGGCGTGCAACCGATCACTTTCTCAACAATAGCTTAACTTCTTGCGCTAATACAACTCGTCCGTGAGGTAGGGCCGGACAGCCTGCCGAAGAATCCACTTGTCAGTGAACAACCATGCTTGAATTTCCCCTTTGACCGGTCTGACTTTGGGAGATCTGGAGAGTAATTCAGAGGATTGGTGGATGCCAGTGATAGATCGGTTACGGTGGTAGAGTGTTGATGTATTCGACAACACGATGATCCAGAAATGGTGGGCGACCTTCAACTGAATGCGCCATATGGTTGAGGATATTCTGTAGTAGAATAGTTTTGGCAGAAATATACTGCGGGGGCATCGGTGTATCAGACAATTTGCCCACTTTGGAACAAAAACATTGCACAAACCGATGAGACATGGAGCGGATGCCATTCACCTGATATCGCCTTCTCGCGGAGTCGAGGATCGAACCCCTCGGAAATGGCTCTAGTTACGTCGGGTTCTCCGGTCACTGCCAGACCAGTTATTGTAAACCTCTGAGCCAGCCGTCGCAGCGGCCGCATACGCACGATGCGAACTGATTCCTCAATTTTTGAATAAAAATAAAATCTGTGTTGGGTAACGATGCGAACTGGTTCCTCAGAGCATCTTTCGGGCGAGTTGAGCGTCGGTGTACGAGTTTTTGCTCAGAGACAAACGGGTACGGTCGCCATCTGGATACGGGCCAGCATTTCTTGGCGTTCACCATCCGACAGAAGCTCGAGGCCGAGAGCCAGGCCCGCCGGATCGGGTTTGCGAAGGTAGTCAACTGGAAGCCGGCTACAGCGCGCACCTATGCACAAGAAACCACTGAAAGCAAGCCAGTAAATGGTACAGATTGCCACCACGTGACTGCTCACTTTACATGTTGAAATATCCTCGATGACCGTATCGGTCCGCTAAGAATCCAACGAGGCATTTCTATGGGAGAAGAAGATCGAGATAATGATGGGGAAACAGAATACTCACGTTATGCAGCAGGCGAAGAAATATACCGGAACCGTTAGCAGATTCGCGGGGGTAGCCTTGAATCCTGAGAAACATTCAGAGGACATGTTTCAGCGACGAACGTCTATGATTACCGAGATAAACAACTGTCGGGCCGGAGGACACTAATTTCAAGCGGCGACGAACCTAATTGAGGATGGAAGGCAGGGAAAGGGCGACGCATATAATGGCTAACAAAGAGTCGGAACTAAAAGAGTATTACACCTACCATATCGGCCCCGACATAGATTACCATGCCTAGTTAATGCCTCGTTAACGAGGATTCACATTTTTCCAAAGTTTTTACCGATCCAGGTCTTCCAATCGAGCAAACTCTTCCAGATATACTTCCATTTGAGAGCCTCTCCTGCGGCCGAGAATTGGTCGTCCGACTGAAGTCGCCTGATAACAACGGTCCGTTCTGCCTCATTAAGGAACTTGGCGGTGTCCGGGAAGTCCTAAATAATCCAGAACGATGCCGCACCCGGGAGTACAGTGGCCAAGCCTTCAAGAATGCTAGAGGGAGATCGATCGGTCACTGTCTGAGTGAGTTGCAAATGAATCTGCAAAATCCATGATCAGGCTGGGCTCTCTCCTACACCTTCCATATTCGAAATAGCAGCCTGAAGCTCGGTTAAAACATGAACGACGCAATTAGACGGTCACTTACGGCAAGAAAACCACCGAATGCACCGGATACCGTGGTGGCCGCCGAAAAGAATATTGCGGCCCTGATCTTCATCAAACCGTCAGCCTTTCCCAACGCCAAACAAGCACAGACGCCTATATGCCATGACGTCGGATGCTTACCCATGTCTTCACAGCGCCGGTGTCCACTAGTTCATGGAGGGATTGCAGTCCCTGCTGAGCGAAGTCGCCGGGGCATCGGTAACGAGATCCTGTTTTCATTGCCATGTGGCTTCGACGTCGCTCTGGAGGCAGGACCCCAGCCATCCAGTAGACCTTGTGTAATGCGTGTGGCTTATACTTCCGGTATCACCATAAGATGCGATCGCAGCAGCTCATTGATGAGTCCAAGGATGACTTGGACCCATTACACGCTCCGGAGGCTGAGTACACTGGCAGCAATTGCAGTAACTAGTACTGCTTTACACTGCAAACATCAGTTTGGCGGCGAAGCAAAACAGATGAACGGGTGTGCAATGCCTGCAGTGCGTATGCACGTTTATACGGCAAGGAGAGGCCCCTCTCGTTGAGGTGGAACAAAATCAAACATCGCACTAGACATCCCCCACAGTATTACTGAAGATGTGAAGATGAGACTTCCACAAGCATGCCATGCCTAAGCGGTGAGCACCTCATTATCGCTGTTCCATTTTCTTGTCCTCATAACCGTTCCCAGTAAACCCTGTTTCCCTCTGAAAGCATCGTCCGCGTAGTAATATTTTTCCTTGTATCAAATTTTACATTAGGTTGGCTTCGCTATAGAAACTTTGAATGCGCTCTTTGGAGTGAGTTTTTCCCAAATCTCGCCCGGGGGTTTCATTCTATATCTCCACAGCTTGGGATCTATATCTTATGTCAAACACATCATGGAACGATTATTTTTTCGATATTCTCCGTAATTTCGATGGAGTACTTCCCTCTTCGGCTTAAGTACACAAGTCTTTGCTACGTAAGAATTCTCTGTTGTATAAAAATGGACTGAAAATTCTCCAGTTGCCGCACCGCGAGAGAATGGTTCGATTGCGGCCGGGTAAAGTTGTACACAAGTAGACGAAGCCAATTTTCGGTGCCCTTTTTACTATTTATATACCGTACAATTTCGTTCGATTGGGCCAATTCGAGATTCGGACCGATTGTTTTGTTTTTTAAGCAGTTGGCAGTTTTCAGACGTTTTCAGGCGGTTTCGAGACCTGCGTGACGCTCTGGAGGTTCGACAGAGGTCACTGTGACCGGTGACCTCAACCAGTGTCGATATCTAAGGAGGGTCTATAACCTGTGACAATCGAACTGGATGAAATTGTATGGTTTTTTTTCTTCTTTCTCTTGCTCTTTGACTTTCAACTCAAACGAATATCTCATATAGACAGAATTTTTACACACGAATTTCTTCGAGTAACTAATAACGTGCTCCTGATCAAACGTACTGGCCTCGACCCGTGGCTTTCCTGGCGATAATATGAGAAAATGACCCAGCACACAGAGAACAAGAACCTTCAACAACTAGAGACCACAGACGGAGTTGGCGACTTGTTTGGACGTGACTGTAACTCGGCCCAATTCCACAGCTTGATTATTGGTGAGGGAATTCATCGCCTCCAACGCGATATTGAATGTTCCGGGGCCGGCATGATCCACCGCAGTCACGTTGATAGTCTTTTTGGTGCCGGCGTAGGTGAGTTGCCAACAGGTACCGCAGTTCACCGAGTTCCAGCCTTCGACCGCCCCAGCCGCGCCGATGAACGGGAACTTGGGAAGCGAGCCTAGGGTGGTGAATCCCTTGCTTTCCAACCCGTTAACTCCGTTGGAGCATGCCTGAGTGAAAAGTGAAAACTGAGCGAGTACCCTCGACAACAAGAGGGAATTCATACGCACAACCACGTTCAAGGAGGTGGAGGCACTGTCGTATGTCTCATCATACGCCACAGTGTCCGCGAGAGCGATGGCAAGAAACAAGAACACAGAGGTGATACCAGAGAATTTCATGTTGTGTTGGGCGATGAGGCGTGGTGGAAGGTAAATAGGCAATCCCCTTCCTTTTATATGGACCCCGCTCGCTATTAAAAGTATGATAGGTATCTATCCAGACCAGAAAGTCCATTAGGGACGAGATGCGAAGTCAATTGACGGATAGCAAGTAGAGGAGTCCAGACATGCCGAGCGAGGGCATTGAGCAAATATAGAGGGAAGGGCCTTAAGGGCCTTCAAGGGCCGTCGGATGACTGGTCGAGGCTATCGGTATTCTTGGAAACATCCATCGAAGACGTCAGAGAGCACGGCCCTCGAGGGCCTTCGAACGGCCGTCGGACGACTAGTCGAGAATGTCGGTATTCTATTTCCATGGAACCCTTCCGACTTGGCCTTTGAAACCTTCTGTTGGAAGCTGAGAAGATTCCACTGTAGTTGAAAGTGTTTGACTTTGCTCTTCATTTCAGACCCTTCAGGATTTTAATGGCTTGTCAGCTTTGAAACCGAGAACCGTTGCAAATGAGATAGAGCTATTTCAACGTCGATATGTTTCCCTCTCGCCTTCAAAGTCAGCTCAGAGTCCAGCTATCCACTTACCACTGGATCCATCTGGATGGTAATGGTTCTCGTTTCGGTTCTGGAACTGATTGGCACAACGTGATCAGGTACCAGATGAGCTCTTCAATGCCGCAGTGGGATTTGGAACGAAAGGGAATCATGCCCGGGAATTGAGTAATTGGAACCGGAATCAGTTACTGTAGTATTAAGACCAAAGGTTCTGGTGACGGGCGACAGCCACACGTGAACCGAACAATTTTGGTGCTGGTGCTGGTGACTTTCCGATTTTCTGGCCTAAAAAGGCAAAAAAGCGTCAAAAAATTCGGACCGGCTTCGCCGGATTCCTATATAGTAATATTCCTGTGATTGCCGACCAACGAACACCAGGTTCAGTGAACAATTGAGGTGACGGGTGACACCCCGTGAGCCTTTGGTCGTACAGTACGCTTCGAGCCCGCCGCTACTTTTGAATACCTGAACGCCGGAGTAATATTCTGCCCTTCGTCGTTACTCATATCCGCTTCCTCCCGCGACGTCGGATATTTTATTTTACTGAAACGGTTCTTATGGAACTAGAGAAGAACGCCAAGCGTTGAGCTGTTCGCCGCGGCGAGTTGTGGTTTACTTCTCCTCACAATCGATCCACAGGTGATCGCGACGTCGGATGTTTTATTTTACAGAGATGGTTCTTATGGAACTGGAGCGAAGGAGAAACCCAAACGTTGAACTGTTTGCCGCGGCGAGGTGTGTTTGGATATTGTTTTGCTTCTCCTCGCAATCGATCCCCAGGTGATCTTTGACTGCACGGTTAGAGGTTAGAGGTACAGCTAATTGCAGTACCGAAGGCGCGGATCGAAAAAATGCCGTTTTGGGCATTTTTTTGATTCTCGCGACCGATTTGCCCATATCTCGATGAGTTCTGCACAGATTCAGCTGAAACATAACTAGATAATTCGTACTAATTCATATGCAATTAGTGATAGAGACAGATTTTCAAAAATATTATATTTTGTATCTCCTGGCACTTGAGGCTTGTTTCGGCGCAAATTGGTGCTAGTTGGTTCACTTCTTGTCGGAACGAGCTTATTTTTTGATACGAAGTACTTCAATATGTAATAAGCAATGTGATAGAGCCAGAAGTATCAATATTTCCTACCTGCCTTGTCCCTACCCCGTTTGACAGTATTCTGTACTACCAAGACAGAATTTGCTATAATCACCGGATTTCTTGCGGAGACAGCGAGTCCAAGTGTTGTATGGAACCCTTCAAACATTTACCCCTCATTCAGTTCGAAAAAACGCGTTATACGAGGTAATCGGGTCGCGTCGCGTCTATTTGCAGTTGCCATCATGGCATGACTTCCCGTGATTTCATCAGTCCTGACTCGATGTGCATCGTCAGTGACACTCAGCCCTGGTGATGCCCACCAAGAAATCTCTGCAGGCAGCTCGCCGGCGCAGAAAGGAACTTGATACCAGCAGTACCCAACCTCAAACTCCTTCAGAAGCCACTGCACTTTCCTCTCCTCGCTCCGACGTGCCTGTTCTTGAATTCCCCGTCTCTCCGACACCTATGGAGCCTCCTTCGGATGAGGAGGAGTTCCCTGCCTCTGTTGCTGTCCCTGTTCGGATCAGGCAGTCAACCAAGCGGAAATCAGCGGTGACTTCAGACATCTCTGATGCCGAGCTCGCTCGACCTGCCAAAAAAAAGCCGGGACCGAAACCAAAGGTCCGGACTGTCGATCCAAACTCGGAAGTCGACTCTAGCGAGCCAGAGAGTAAGCCCATGCCTTCTAGGAAGAAACCAGGCCCAAAGCCAAAGCCTAAAGCCAAATCAGGACCGAAACCCAGAAGTGCGTGTTTATTCTGTAGTGCAAATGCCTATAGGCTAATTCTACCTCCCAGAAGATGTTGAATCCGACGAAGAGGATATCGAGATCGTGACACCTGCTACCGTGGCGCCTAGTACGTCCTCGAATCTAGATGTTAGAAATGTCGGGAATGTGCTGAATGATCCACAGAAATCATGTTCATGATCCCCGAGGCCGCGACGGAGGGCAACCAGCGCATCGAGCTTATGCATGAAACCATTGGCTGTGTTGCCGTCGAGCGCAAACCAACACTCACATACAAGTTCTCTACCGCAAATAAGACCGCGAGTACAATCAATCTTCATACTGAAACAGACTGGGAGGGGTTGATGACCGACGTACTCGCAAAGATGAAGACCAAGAAAGATATCAGCATCAACATTTTCGTGCTTCCCGAGAATGTAAGCATACCGTTTATCTACTTTTCCGCAATCTCATACCTTCAGTATAGGGTTTCTTTGCGTGCGAAAAATAAAAAGAAGGCACAGGCGACCAAGAAAGGTAAAGGCAAGGGTAAGTTAAGCGTCATGGACCTTGACCACAACGAGTCGGTGGGCGAGGATGACGATGACGAAGATGTAGAAGCTGGCGAGAAGAAAGCATTGTCGGAGCTTGATGCGGAATACCGCAAATGTGTCCGCTGTGGGCCGTCGGTGATGTGCAAGATTGACCGGGGCGGTAACCACATCAGCTTGTCGTTTCCGCAGCGCCGTGCATGGGCGGTTAGCTTGGTAAGGATCCATTTATGCCGATTTACTATTACTTATCATTTGATTCAGGCCTGCGGAACAAAGGGAGTGACAAAAATAACCCCGCCCGACGCCGGCGCTTTGTTCAGTATGTTCCACGGAACTGCCAAGGCTCCCACGCCGCCTACGCTTCCGGTTCAATCTCATCCTCAGTATCCGTACTTCCCTTCGCTCCCGGGCGCTGTAGGTTATGGGGGGGCTGGGTATGGTATGCCAGGCTTTCAAATGCCCGGATATATGCCCGTGCCCGCTGGTCCTTCTGCTCCTATGCATCACCTTGCGATGTCAAGTGATCCACCGGATGATGCGGGCGCATACCCGTTGATCGTCGATTTCATCGAGACCCTGATCGCCAAGGTTCCTCAACGCCAATCGCTTCGGGAGGCTGGGCAGAACCTTCGTACTCTCGCCTACTATAACATCGATGAGCTCACAACTCTGACGGTCGACGAGTTCGGGACAGATAAATTTGGTAACATTCTTCGGGGCAATGCAGAGTATCTACTGGCGCAAGTGAAGAAGGAGGTGAAGCGGTTGGATAAAGTAGCGCGTCGCGCCCGGCTCTGATATATTGGTGGCTCAACATGTCCATCTATATCTTGGGAGGAAAGTCGCAAAAATGCGCAAGCTAATTGAATGTAGTATTCGCCTACAAATACCCAGAATGACGGAACCAGCCGCATGAGGCTTCAGCTGTGACCTGATTCAAGGTGTCATACAAGTACACATACGGTGCAGCTTTATTATCACCCTCAGCGATCTGCCGAAATTCTTGTCCATTGCGTCGGATATAGTGCTTGATCCAAGAGAAACACTCTTCAATCGGGTTGAAGTCCGGAGAGTATGGTGGAAGGTAGAGAAGCTTGATACCTCTATATTCACTGGTAAGTCATCCACCGCCGCAAATAGTAAGTCACGAACTTGGCATCACACATCTCCTGAACCTCGTCAACATGGTGAATTCGGCAGTTGTCGAGGATGAGAACACTGCGTGGAGCCGGATAGCGATTCATGACCTGGAGCAAACCCTCCAACCACTCAACAAACTGTTCACCATTGTAGCCGTCAACTTTGACGTGCGTGTAAATGAGGCCGTCGATGGTTATTGCGGGTAGAAGTGAGTAACTACAACACCCGAATGATTCAGATGGAAGCGAGAGCCATAGAACTTTTGATTCTTACCGTATTCCACGTACAAAATTGCATTTTTTAGGAGCCCGGAGACCTCTATATGACCACCCGTTGTTGCGGTAAGTGGTCAAGATGTTGACTGTGGCCTCGTCTGCTGTCACAAGATACTCTGCGGGATACTTGCCAACTTCCAGAGCAAATGCCCGACGAGAATCTTCGCATCGTTCTGCGGCGGCTCGGAAAGCTGGGAACAGTAAATGGCGAGCCTCGATTATGCGGATGACTTGCCTTCTTTGAGGTCATTCCGAGGCGCTTGAGAGTGCGGGTAATGGTGCTCAAGGAGATCTCAATCCCATGAAAAGATGCAATTTGCTCTTGTATTTCGTCGAGATATAGATCCAGTGAATGGTCGAGCAGCCCCAGCATCATCTAAGGGTTTTTAGACGGGAATTGGGAGCTGTGGAATTACACACATCAACAGCCTGTCTGGACATCAATGGAGCTCTCCCAGAGCGTGCTCGCTGCCGGCAAACCTCTCCAATTTCGTTCCAAACTTGGTGTACACGCTGTACCACGCGCAGAGGCATATCCAGCATAATTGCAATCTCAGTGGAGCCCAGGTGGTGCTTCTGAGACATATGGATGACACGCCGCTTCAAATCCCGGGAGTAATGTTGTCTGAGAGGCACTTGACGTTGTTTTCTGGCCATGGTAGGAAGTAACTTGCGACACGCGTTGCGTTACGAGTCACGCTTACCCCAGGGGAAGCGTGATGTGACACTGGTGGTTTGCTTGGGTGGACAACGGTTCTGAGGATTCCATTGTGGCTAGACAAAAGTATATCTTCAGGAACAGATCTATGTATTGGTAATTCAAAGACATTCATTATTTATTCGGTATTCAAACTTCAAGAACAGTCTTGCTAATTAGCCTGTTGTTGCGCAGATGTTCTCGCCGTAGTGGGGGTGGGTTCAGGATTGGCCACAGCTCTGTGTCTCTCTCTCCATCGCTACAGAGTCTGAGAAGAGGGAGAGACTAGATTGCCGCATCAGAATATTCAAATGACGAGTAACAGATTTGCACACCGGGAACCACGTACAAAGAAGGATGGCACAACCCTGATTTTGGGAACCTTTGGAGGCGGGGATGTGGTAAGGGATTGGTCGTGCCAAATAATGTTTATCTGCGCCTGCTGTGGCCCAGATTCTTGCATGGTGCCACTTGCAATCCCAAACTACAGAATTTGAACTTGAATTAGCCACAGAGGGAGTTCAAGAGAGTGAACTCAGTACTTGAAGTGAATCTGTGGTGCTTCGAGACATTTTTTCAGTCGCTGTTGTGCTGTGGTCGTGGTAGAGAAGAAAGACGTGTGCCGTGAGGAGTCAGGACTGATGAAATCACGGGAAGTCATGCCATGATGGCAACTGCAAATAGACGTGACGCGACCTGATTACCTCGTATAACGCTGAAGTAGGGAGTTGTCCCCGGAGTGCGGTTCGGGACAAGTCAAAGGAAAATGGAAGAATGATAGAGCAGTGGGGTAAGCAAAGTAGCGATACGAGTAGGTATGATGGGAAATGACGTAGTGTTGGCTTTTGGTACGGAAAATGAGGAACAGTAGGCTTGGATCGACAGAAGGCTCGGGTGTGTAGCCTGAGACACTAGCTGGAAGGTAGAGAGTGGCTGCAGAAGGGCAACCGTGGGTATTGAGAGGCGAAGTTTCTCTTCTTTGTGAACAAAGAAGAAGAACCCAAACAGAAGCGAGAAGCACGATTGAGTGCTGAGGTGTCAGATAACCACGCGAGGCTAAGCTGATTAGCCGGAGAACATGAAGGTATACTGGTCAGAGGTGTCGATACCCCTGAGAGAGCACGCGAGAAGAGTTGTGAGCCCAGGCAAGGCAATTTGAGATGGATCGGTCAGCTCGAGTGGCTGGTGAGTGGCAAGCTAATACGTGGCATTGTTTGCTCATGATCCGATACAAACATAATTACCTAATCACCCAGCGCGTCCGTTCTCTAAGACCGCTGGGGCTGCAATATCTACAAAAAATGTATGTAGCCCATGTCAAGGTAAAAGCCAAGAATCCAGACAGCTAATCAATCCCTACACCCATGGCATGCAAGATTGCAATGGCTCAGTCGGAAAAATGCAACATAAGCAAGGAAACTGCCCGCCAACAGTTCCAGTGTTGGCCCCAACAACACCCTTGTGTGCACGACCTACAAACCATGGGTTTCGGAACTGACTTCGCCATCTGAATTCCTGTCAAAGAAAGGATAGGTAAATCATATGTACAAAAATCCACATCACCACAACCAAAAATCAAACTTGTTATAAAAGACGTCCAGCACGCAGCTCGGAGATGTTGAATAAAATATAGGAAGTGGATGCCCAAAACTCATTCGGGGCTTGTCTTGAAAGGCGAAACGAACAGTTGATCTTGCACCGCACCGACAGACTTGTGTCAAGTGATCGTGGAAGGGTGGCCGTACACCAAATCCAAATGCTTTGTCAGCATAGTGGATTCGAATCTGCGAAAATATAAGAAAGAATAAATTCAGTAACCCTAGGAGTTTTGTTTAAACAATCACTGTTGAGACAGTAATCCTGGATTAAAATCCGGGATTGATTAATTAATTAATCCGGCACAAGTGGAATTGTATTAAAAAGCATGCAAGAGTGGGGATCGAACCGGCGCCGACACACGTAATTCTAGACACCGCAACCACTACACCATCAGGGCAATGTACAAAATTCTATCGAGAACCACAACATGATCAAAGATTTTGGCACTCCAACTTGGACTTTCCCCTCATAAATTGAGTCAAGTTCAATTTACAAGATGGATTTTAAAACAGCCTTTGAACCAGTTAAATCCTTTGAACCAGTTAAATCCTCTGGACCAATAAATCTGGATTAATGACCAGGTAAATCCTCCAAAAATTCATCATTTTGGAACATAGGATCATACTCCTGCCTGAGGGCAGAGAAGCATTGACTGGACCTATAAATCAGTAAATGTTGACTCCATAACACTGTTTAATCACAGATGAAAGATCAATGTTTAATCAGTCCAGCATGAATGCGGGAAGTTAAATCACTTCCATTAGGTTGATGTGGTGGTGAAATAAAGTAAAATGGTTCAACAGCTAGAAAAATATTGTGAGAAGGACCCGGCATGCTTGGAATCATATCTTTCACGCTGAAAAAGACATTGGGTCACAGGTAAATAGAGGCAGTGGAACAGACTTCCAGCAAGCGACCTTCTGATGTGGTAACACAATGTAGGAGGGAGGTAATAGCTCTTGTGGTGCAGTTGGTAAGGTGCCATCCGTACATGGAACTTGTTCTGAGGAGGTCCGTCGTTGATTCCCGCAAAGTACTTTGTTTTTGGTTATGCTTTGAACACGGATTAATCCCTGTTTAATCCTTCTCTAGTCGGATTAATTCATCACTGATTTAATCCAGGATTACTGTCTCAACAGCGATTGTTTAAGCAAAAGTCCTAGGGCTTCATATAAATTTAGTTAGTAGCCCAAAAATCCGAAGAATGAAAAGTATCAATGTAACCCTGGTATTTGCAGAAGAGGCTGCAAGAAATAAAAATGCTGAAAATAATGCAGCTGATGGAGTAGCCGTCCAACCATCCATGTGAACGATTTCCACACTTCGGCCATCCGGCTCTGCCACAACGCGTTTTTTCGAACTGAATGAGGGATAAATGTTTGAAGGGTTCCATGCAACACTTGGACTCGCTGTCTCCGCAAGAAATCCGGTGATTATAGCAAATTCTGTCTTGGTAGTACAGAATACTGTCAAACGGGGTAGGGACAAGGCAGGTAGGAAATATTGATACTTCTGGCTCTATCACATTGCTTATTACATATTGAAGTACTTCGTATCAAAAAATAAGCTCGTTCCGACAAGAAGTGAACCAACTAGCACCAATTTGCGCCGAAACAAGCCTCAAGTGCCAGGAGATACAAAATATAATATTTTTGAAAATCCGTCTCTATCACTAATTGCATATGAATTAGTACGAATTATCTAGCTATGTTTCAGCTGAATCTGTGCAGAACTCATCGAGATATGGGCAAATCGGTCGCGAGAATCAAAAAATGCCCAAAACGGCATTTTTTCGATCCGCGCCTTCGGTACTGCAATTAGCTGTAAATGTGCAGTTTGAACGTCATAGCTAAATGCTATCAACAGAGTACGTATGTCAGTAGTGCATTGCCCTTTTGGGCCCCTGTGCTTTGCACCCAGACAGAAGCCAGGGATCAATGCAAAAGTGCCCATACAAAGAAGATCCCTCCCAAAACTTTGTATGTTGGTAGTGCATTGCCCTTCCAGGCCCCCACACTCCGCCCGCAAAACGGAAGCTGGGGATTGATATAAAAGTAGGCAGAGGGTGCATAGAAACAGTGAGCTTGGTGTGCGTGAGTGGTATGCGACCATGAGGTGTACTGGTTGTCTAAATTGGAGGGAGGTGGGTGGCATGTTCCATCAATGGATACGCCAGACACGGGAAGTGGTCCTGAGGATGAAAGAGAAGAGGTGATGTGGCATAGGTGAAAGAAGAGTGTATAGGCATAAGGAAACACACCAGGCCATGAGTGGGATGAACCCCCAATGCAGGGCAAGTACATCAAAGACCTGTGAAAATGAGTGTGGTGTGTCGAGTGGCACTGCCAGTGCCAACATCTCCGGCCATTCCACATCCGTCTCCGGTGCACTGGGGGTGCTGTAGAGTGCCGATACCAAGTCGGTGGATGAGGAGTTGTTGAGAGCGGGGGGCAGTGCCACCCAACCTGATTGTGGTGGTTTGTGATTAAGAGATTTTTCCGCTTTTGCGAGGGAGAAATCTGACCTCCCATCGTTATCGCAGATTTGTTGTGGTCAATGTCGGAAGTAACTTTGATGGGCAAAAAAAAGAATTCTCACCGCCAAGACTTGTGAAGTTGTTCAGCCTGAATGATGTCTCCGTGTTCACGGGAAATGAGTAAGTGAGTTACAAAATTAAAGTTAATTTTTTGGTTACCTGAGTAAATGTCAGGCCCGACCCTAGGCCCAGTTGAAAACCGGGTCGGGCTTAAGCCGGGTCGGGCCTGAAAGCCCCGGGCCTGGGCCGGGCTCGGGCCTGAACCCGAGCCCTGCAAATCACTATCAATGAATCGTCAATGCATCCTGCACTGTGCTTCATTGCAATCCCGCTGCCTGTTGTGTCGGGCCTGAGCGAGCCCGCCCAAACCAGGCCCAAGCCCCGGATTTCAGGCCAAGCCAGGCCCTGGGCATCACTAGTGGCCGTCGGACATGGTATGGCTTCTTTCACTGCCTTAGTTCCGCACTGTCCTTCCTTCGCCGACCTTCCGCCTATCTTTAGCTGAGGACATGGTCATTGCGTTCCAAGCCCACCCAGACCAATTTAACAGCCCGGAGACATGACCGTTCCGATAAGCCCAGACTCTTCTCTACATTGTGTCTGCATCGTTCTACCTTGGTCTACGTGAGTAGCCCCGAGGCAGTCGGATGCTGACCGAGCGACTTTGCCTATCTATTGCTAAGGACATAGAACCAAGTAGGCATATTTCTGGGTCTACCTCTGCGTCTACGCAGCTAGCCCAAGTTAGGCCTGGAACGTGGCGAGAGTCCTATCCTGCACCGTATAAACTTTTTGAGGTCTTTTTGCCTGCCAGTACTATGCAACTCCCACTATTATATAAAGGGCTGGGCCTTTGATCGACGATCAGTGCTCCAAAATTAAAAATTCGTGAAACAATCTTGAAATAGACACCTCATATATAAGAACCGCCTAGTCAGGGATGCTAGTCCCGACTCCACCAAAGCTACTTACCTGTCTCATGATGCGCAAAGCGCCAATTCATGCCCTCGCTGTACTATGTGCCTGCCCTATCGCTCTAGCTGATCCTATTTGCATTGTTGGTGCGGGACCTGCTGGCTTGACCATTGCAAATCGGCTCCAAGCAAAAGGATACGACACTGTAATTTTTGAGAAGGACGCTGAAGTCGGGGGGAAATGCCAGGCGTATTATGACGAACAGTACGTAAATTATAAGCACTGATACTTCAGATGAAGAGCTTACACCTAGTAATTTTCAGAGGCCTTTTCCATCCGATGGGCGCCCTGCTTTACTCGAACCAGACGTATCGGGAGACGCTACCCGTCATTGACGCATCTGGCGTATCTTCCTTCGCTTTCGGGTATACTTCTCCGCAATGGCTGTATGACTGGCACAATGGCTACACCGAAGTGTTCACTCCATTGTCCGAGATGACCGCAAACGAGCTGTTCAAGGAGGAAATCGAAAGGTACACCACCTTTTGGAATACAGAGTTTGCTCCGAAGGCGGTGATAGGATACAAGGCAAGAGGCACGTTATCAGAATGCATTCTCGATCCTGACGACTCTGCTGCTCTGGTATGTAGAATGGTGTTGAAGGGTACACCATGTCAACTATGGATTGGCTCCTCGAGAATGACTATCCTCTTCTGTTGCTGCTCTTCATCAACGGGATGGTGCCCTACGGCTATGGGGACGTAATAGTCTCTCGTAGACAGACGCTATATACTAACTAAGCTCGTACCTCGCAGTATAGAGTCTGTGCTTACCGCGGGGGTCCGATCGCAGTGCTCTCTTATTACGTGATCTTATGTAACATCATTTTCACGTGTCTTCCGCGCTCCGCTTCATTGACGCGTTTTCTTGTATTCTGGAGCTCTTCTCGACCCCACACGCTCCATGCCTCGTGCCCTTCGATGGCAGGATCCCCTCGGACGCGAAACAATCAATCAGATTGTCAAGAAACTTGTGCCGACATGGAAAGATGGTCTGCGGCAAGTACAAGAAGACGTCGTTGCTGCTATGCTCGACCTAGAGGACGTTCTGTGCTGTACAGCAACAGGAGACGGCAAATCGGCCGCATTCTCCATCCCTATTCTTGTTCTCAACGAATACAACACTCATCCAGAGTTATATCCCTCCCGTCTACCCGCACGCGCTAACCCAATCGGAGTTGTGGTCACTCCCACGAAGGGACTCGCTGCGAATATCGTGCGTCTATCCATTCCATATATTTCTGGGGGGTTTAGAACTCTGTAGGTGCTGGAATTGACGCGAATGAACATATCCGCATTTGCATACTGCAAAGAGTCGTTGGCGGAGGCGCGCAGTCGCGGGACCAAGCTCACCGACGAGATCAAGGAATGTACAAAATGGCAGGTCATTTGTGTCGACCCCGAACATCTGAAGTCGAAGGAGTGGCGCGAAATATCCGATTACGCAGTCTTCCGGTCCAGGATAATCTATGCCGCCACCGACGAAGTACATTTAATCAACTTATGGGGCCTCAACTTTCGGACTGCCTTTAAAGACATCGGCCTCTGGAAACGCGGCCGTCTGCCGACCTCGATTTCGGTTGTCGGCCTTTCTGCGACCCTCGCGCCCGGTAAAGATACAACAGCAGTTTGCCAAAGTCTCGGGTTCTTCGAAGGCCGCTTCCACATGATTCGTTGCACGAATGAACGCCCAAATATCCACCTCTCAATCCAAACACTATCCCACGGACTAGCCGGATACGAATTCCCAGATCTCCTCCCCTTCTTGCGCAGCGGTCGCAAAATCATTGTTCATTTCCACTCTATGGCCGATGCTGTTTCGATGCTATGCCTATGTTTGGAGGATACAGCCGCCCACTGCCGACAAAAAACGCCGTGTCCGCATGTATCACAGCCTCTGCTCCACGGAGTACAACAAAGAGACGATACGACTTATCGACGAGGACCCCGAGTTCCAGATTGTCTTGGCGACGATTGCCTTCTCGAATGGCATAAATGCGAAGGCTCTTCTCGATAGCGTCACACTTGGCGCTAAAAAGCACAATCGACATCTTCTGGCAGGAAAAGGGGCGTGTGGGAAGGGAGAGAGGTACAGCAGCACGGGGCGTACTTTTGGTGCAGCAGAGCACGATTAATCTGGCAAAGAAATTTCTGAAAGGTAAGTGGGATCACGTTCACGAGTTGATTTCTACTAAATAATTACTAGCGCCTGTTTCAAACGCAGCCAAAGACCGGAAAGACAAGCCTGAAATCATCGAAGAACCCGGAAACTATGGACCAGCTGAAGGCCGAGTTCTTGACCGAAATCTTCTGTTACATTGCTTTTCTCAACAGGCACTTCCGTAATCCCCCATTCGAGATCTCGACACTTGATTGTATCGCTGCCAAACGCCCATATCCTTGCTCACTTTGCCTGGCACGCACAAATCGAACGTTAGAATTCCCTGCCCCCGACAACACACCAAACTTTCCGCCCTTGACAGAGCCGCCTACTTCCGTCTCTACACAACCGACCGGCTCCAGAAAATTCAGGATGACCCGAAAAGAACGCGACAGTGCGAAGCCTCGTCTCAAAGCTTTTCGAAATTCCATACGGGCTCAGGAACACAGCCGAGGGCGATTTCTCGAGCATCCACAGATCATGTTCTTTCCGCCATCCATCCAAATCATAGTCCTCGACAATCTGCTTCGCATCTCCTCCCTAGCCGACTTACAGCAACTTGTTAACACCTGGCGACATTGCGATGCTCATTCGCCCGCTCTGTACGACGCCATCGTCGAGATTCGCGCCAAGATCGCCGAGCAGCGGGAGGAAGCCCGATTAGCCCGCAATGCTGCCGCACGCAAGACGCGAGCTGCGAAGCGCAAGGCTGCTGAGCTTTCGGATGATGCAGAGGAGGAGGAGGAGGAGGAGGAGGAGGAGGAGAGCAGCGAGGTGTCTGCTTCTGAAGGCGAGTCCGATGATATCTTCCCTGCGACGGTTCCTATCCCTCAGAAACGGCCGCAAATCCGCCACCGGACGCAAACGACCTGCGCTCAAGACTGTTACAAATACAAAACGTGCTCGGGTCGCACCGCCGTCGCCGTTGACATTGGCAAAAATTGCGCAAGACTACCGTCCTCAGTACAAGCCCAGAGTGCGGCGGGAACTTTGAGGATCAAGTTTGGTGTATTCATTCGCTCTCGTGTTATCGTATTGCATTGTAGCTGTCTATAAATCATCTTCGCTGTTCTCATCCTCGGTTTCAAGCTCGACGTCCGGCTCCTCGTCGACATCTTCCATCTCGTCGTCGCTTCCATCCTCCTCCTCTCCTTCATCGTCTGCATCTACCAAGGAACCACTTTCCGCATCCACGACCATACCAAGTCCCGGACCACTCGTGAGTTGGGCATCACTGAGGTCCTCTCCATCATCCTCAGGCTCGTTTGGATCGACCGGCTCCCCATTACTGCTTGCACTCCGCACACTGCTCGCACTCGGAGCTCTGAAACCCTCGTCAGTCAAATCGGAGGAAGGAATGCTCTGAGCGGGTGAATCCGAGCGCATCAGAATCTCCGTGTCCGCTCCACCATCCACCTCTGTCTGACCTCGAATTTCTTGGAGGAAATCACCATGAACTGTGGATTTTGTGAGGAAAGTGTCGAGTTTCTCCTCATCGAGACGCCGCCATCCCCGCGCGAACTGGTTGACTGCAGCGTGACCAAGACTGCGGCCCGAGCGAAAGAGGTGAACTTCTTCCTCCTTGAAACGCCCTAAGAAGTAACCCGAGTTCGTCAGAGAGAGAGGGAGAGGTGTGAGTTTGACCGCGGGATTGAAAGTCAAATGAAGTTTCGACCTCTTCCTTGATCAGGAGGAAAATGGTGGACGTTCGGCGAGATCGTCTGGCGGTAGAACGGTTCGTCAAACTCCCCACCGTGCTTCTTCATCATGTACTCCGTCCATTTATTATAATGTTCCTGATGCTGGTCTCCCGGAAGCCATCGTCCAAGTTCTCCCTTGATATTTAACAGCCAATTGTTCAAGATCGCATTCTTGAGGTCTTTGGACGCCTCGTAGCGAAGCAGGCAATAGACCTCGAGGAGATAATTCACGTAGTTCGCGTGCGAAGATCCAGCGAACTTGAAAATCCAAATCTGGTGACTGGTCAATCTGTCGATGAATAAAAGCAAGACTTGAACAAACCTTCATAATTTCGAACGCTCGACCGATGTCTCCTTCGGGAATGGAATGAGCGAATTCAACCCACCAGCCAAAGTCCTGCATGAAGATCTGGCTATTGCGAAGGACTCGGTCGCCGGTAAAGCCTTCTTTCTCTTCGTGCACCTTTGGAGCGTCATTGGAAGCTTTGGAAGGAAGTGGGACAGAGGCATTTCGAGGTGTATCGGGCTCCTCGATCTCGGACAGTCCCGGCGGCTCCGAATCGTCATCAGCCGCGGTGGTTTCAGCGGTCCACGCGCTTCCAACCTTAACCTTGCTCTCTCGGTTGCGGTCCGTAGAATCTTTCAAGGTGAGGGACGCTTGAATTGCCGACTGGGTTGCGTATTTGTCAACTAACATCCCGGCACGCCCAAGAAGAAATTCAAAAGTCGGGGAAGGGATTGAGTGTTTTAGGGTCGTTGAAGAAGTCGCGAAGATCATCGGTCTCTAGTTCAATTCTAGAGAAGGAATTAAACGCGGAAATCGAACCAAGAATATAACAGTTACCGCCAGCAATCCAAAACATGAGCCGTCCAAATGAGAGTCAGGTTTCGCCTTGTCGGGTAGTAGTCACAACTTTTGATGTTGGACGGCCGCTTTAGACCCGCGATGTTGGAGCATTTCGACAAAGACGATGGGTCTTTTGAGGTTGAAGGCCCATAATGATTGGCAGCGGTCGAATTTAGGTCGGTCGCACCGGTGTGCCATAACTCTGGCGTTGCAATTATGTTCTTGAACGTTCCTGTAGGTCCAAGGTACGTGGAGAGGTTCAACAGAAGCGCATAAGAAGCTCCATCGCCTCGAATCCACTGCAGCGTCTTCCCTGGATCCTCTGAGCTGATTCCGACGCTGCGATTAAAATCTGCAACTGCTCGGGCCATACCCTGTAGTTCCGTAGAATGCTCCGAGTTCGTGGGAAGTGGTTGGCATTCGGTCTTACGACCTTCGCGCATGCGGTGATTCGAGGCAAGACCGGTGCGGAACATCGCATTCAGCTCGGTAGTGAAGTGCTGCAACTGGGGGATATATTCGATGAGCGCACGAGCCCATTGAAGGGGAATTGCAACGCGCATGCTGGTCCAATCGATGTCGTCGAAGAGCGAATCCGAGGTGAGGGTTTTGCGCTCCTGCAGCGCGACTTTGTCGTAATAGGGTTTCGCATCAAACGCGCCGGGTGCGCAGTCGTCCAACTTGACCCAGGTCCCAGCACATCCGACTTTCAGCTCGCTCATGCGTCCGATTCCCTGTTCCCAGACGTCGCAGTACTCCTGAACATTGTCCAAGAGCAAACAGCCATGTGTCTTTCCTTCATCAGTCGCAGTCGTAATATCAGTTCGCAGATCGCTGAGACTCGCTACAGTCATGGAATTGAGGGCGTTACGCGCGGTGGTGTCGCTAACGCTGTACCCGAATCGGCAGAAGACCGCGCTTCACGTCGATGTGTGATTTACAGGCAAAGAGCCAAACACCAAGAATAACGGCTAGATGACCATTGGCGTAGCGATTCCGGGAAATAATGAATGAAGCGATGGCACCGACTTGAATCTATATCCAAATATTAATACGAATAAGGGGGGTTGAAAGAGTTCTTACAAATGGATGCGGCCGGCGCTTTCGCACAAAATAGACACCTTTGGACTTCGGGGCCGCCATGGCCTCCGTGAGGAAGATGGGAAGCGGGACACGGACACGGAACTTATTGTGGATCGATTTCATGCTAAAGTTGGACAGCAGTTCTTTCCAGCTGACAACATGGGCCCCCGAGCGGCCATTCGTTCGCGCGCGCAGCCGAGTGTGATCCTCGGGGTCGTCTAGATCGTCGCGCGTCGCTCGGCCAACTTGTCTGCGTGCCTCGGCCGCCACAAGATTGACAGCCCAAGTTGATATGAACGGCCGCGCGTGATGGATCTCATTCAAGGTTGGGTCGGTCGTGGAGAACATGAGTTTCTGCTCAGCGACATGTTCGGTTTTGCTGGTAGGAAAACTGGATTTGTGGTGGTACATGAGGGGAAGGATATCAGACATCTTGATGTCGCTCCGGCCTCGTAGAAACTGTGAGATGACGAGGCAGTGTGTCCTCCCGCGAGGATCGGGTTCGGATCGCACGGGGTTATAGAACAGAGTCTGGAGGAATTCTCCCAAGGTATCAAAAGGAAACTGATCTTTCAGCAGCGTCTCCAGCGCCTCGAATTTAGCCTCCAGTTTCTGCTCTGCCGACTTCTTTTGCTGGCGAAGACGTGGCTGAGTATGAGGGAAATCGGGTGGAGGCAGCGCCAGAACCGGTGCTGGAGGAAGAAGAGGTGGATGCATCGGTCTGTACGCATCCACGTTGGGTGGAGGAGCTGGAATGACGGGGACATCGAGTGACTGATTCCATTTACGGTTTATACGAGGATTGAAAACGGGCGGAATGGCTTCGGAGGGCATGATGGATCGATTCTACGCGCCGGTATACATGCGTGGGGAGACCTAGGTGGAAGGGAAGCCGAGAAACGCGTCGTCGGTGCTAGCGGAAAGAAGCGCGTCGAAGCAGCTTAGGTAAGATTACATAATAACGGAGCACTCCGATCTGAGCCCCGCGGTAAACACAAGACTAGGGACGTAAGGCAAACACCCATTGTATGTTTCTCACATCAACCCGGCAGAATGTCATTATTCACGGTGGATGTAGCTCTACATGCTATCATACTTCACACCCGATATTCTCCTTTTCTTCGCGGGACAGCGTGAGGGATATATCATCGGTAAGCTATTGTTGCCCGCGGCGCTGGAATGTGATCTGATTTCATCCTCTATTCGCAGATTTCCATGAGGTTTTTGTTCGCTATGCTGCTACGAGCGTCAGTGGGCCTATACATTTGAACACCAGTATCACTAAAATCGGTGAGCAACATGTAACGGTTCTTGTACTCCAGAGATTTATCTGTTTCCCATCCGCTCTTGCAAAGATCGAAGCGGCAGCAGCCCGGTCATCACCTACTACATTGACGGTCCCTCCCCCTCGCTCTCCACTCAAACCTGCTCCAAACTCGTCCTCGCCTTCCCACCCGTTCTTTCCGCTCTCCACGCCGCCAATCTCGACCTCACCCCATCTGAACAAACCATCTTCTCCCCAGTTGGCATCATCAAATACTGGTCCGGTGCTGTCCGCGTAGCCACCCCCAATGGCCTCGCCTTCGGGGGCTTCCTTCGCGCAACGCTCCTCGCCCTTGTCGAGAAATTCCTCGGCACACATTTCCTCTCTTTCTTGGAATTTGTACCTTGGTTACCGGAGGCGGCGGGGGAGCCTGTTGCGCTTCTGCGCCTGTTCAACCAGTCCGATATCGCACGACGTATT